>LOJH01057541.1:346-10729 GCA_001685095.1 Ellobius talpinus | reverse complement strand
TAACTCTTACATATTAGTTTAACCCATCTCCATTAATCTGTGTATCGCCACATGAGTGTGGCTTACCAGAGATTCTTGCCAGCATCCGTCTCAGCCAGAAGATTCATAGCAGCTCTTTCTCTCTGCTCTTCTTCCCAGCATTCAGTTCTGTCTTCTCTGCCTACCTAAGTCCTGCCCTATCAGGCCCAAAGCAGTTTCTTTATTCATTAGCCAATGAAAGCAACACATGAACAGAAGAACCTCCTACACCAACCTCAGGCTTCTTTTTAACTAATTTCTACATCTTAACCTATAATTCTTGTCTGTGTTAGCCACATGGCTTGGTATCTTTATCGGTGAGGCATTTTCATCTTGCTTTTTCTGCATCTGGGTAACGAGTACAGGCTGAGATTTCCTCTTCCCCAAATTCTCCTGTTCTTGTTGCCCTACCTCTATTTCCTGTTTGGTCATCCCAACTCTACTTACTGCCTGGTCACCCTGCCTATACATCCTGTCTAACTACTGGCCACTCAGTGTTTTATTAAAATACAAGTGACAAATATTTACAAAGTACAGACCATATTCCCACAGAGCTTACCCCCTCTTTAAAAAAATTCTGAATCTAATCTCCCTTGTTTAGCTTTCTTCCTGACCATTATCCATATCAACTTGTAGCCAACACTCTAAACAAAGAAAAATATCCATAATCTGTTTTTTTGAGAATGTGGGCATAGTTTTCTAAGCTATTTCCTGCTGATTCAGGGTGCTGATAATCTTATGGGGACTTAAAGAAAAGTTAAAATTATGATCAAGTCCTGACTGGAGTATCCTGTGAGACTTGATCATCTCAGGCAGCAATCTTGAATCTGTTCTGGATGTAGAACTCAGACATCTGGGCCATCTGCTCATATGGGAGAGTTTCTCAGGAGGTCTTCCTTGATCAAATCTGATTTTTCTTAGCCCAGAATGAATCCAGAGCCTCTTATTTCCTGTAGAAACAAAAACAAAAACCTCTTCTCCAAAGTAACATATCTTTTGACTAAAATTTTGAAGTCAAAGTATTTTCAAAATATGTATGTTGTATTAATCCAGCAGCATTTATAATCAAATGTCTTTTAGCATCTGTTGTTCCTTCCTCAGCCATATTCTTTTTCTTCTCTCTCCTAAGCATACATGTATTTTTAAACATACTGTAAACTATTTAGAGGGTTTTTTTCATCTGAATCTATCTTTACTGTATATCTCTCTTTTTCTGACCACATGAGTCTTTAATTTGCTAAGTGATATTGCTAGGATTAACACTGTGGCTTTGATGGCTTGATCCACCCCATTCCTTAGCTTTCTGAGAGTCTAGCCCCATGGTGAAGGTATCGGCCAGAGCAGGGAAGTGCTGTGGGTCAATGATCTTGTACTTTGTAAAGATTTGTCACTTCTATTAACTAAATGGCTGATTAGCCAGTAGCTAGGCAGGAAGTATAGGCCAGGCAACCAGGCAGTAAGTAGAGGAAGAGTGACCAGGCAGGAAATAGAGGTGGGGAGATGAGAACAGGAGATTTCTGGATAGAGAAAATCTTAGCCTGCATTCGTCACTCAGATACAGAGGAAATAATATAAGAATGCCTCACCAATAAAGGTACCAAGCCACTTGACAGAGACAAGAATTATGAGCTAATTTAAAATGAAAGAATCAATTAATAAGAAGCATGAACTAATAATAGATCAAGCAGTTAATAATTAATGTAAGCCTTTATGTGTTTCTTTCATACTGAATGGCTGTGGGATCAGGCATGACAGAAAACCTCTGTCAACAAGTAGTTTTATTACTACTTTAAGATTTCCATGCAATGCTTACCCCCAGTTCTTTCCACCACTCTTCCCATATGTATACCTACCCCTCAACTTCATGTCTTCTTTTTTCTCAATTCTATTTTTATTGAGTCTTATGCATTAGTCTTTAATGCTTTCTTATAAAATATTGCTTTCTTATTTGATGTCTTATGCATTAGTCTTTAATGCTTTCTTATAAAATATTGCAAATAAAAATACTCTAAAATTAATAAAATCTATTATTTTTAATTAATTATAAGATATTTATTAATCTATAAAACTATAGATTAATATATATTAAAAAGAAACTATAGCCAGGAAGTGGTGGTGCAACCTTTAATACCAGCACTCAGGAGTCAAAGGCAGGCAGATCTTTGTGAGTTCAAGACCAGCCTGGTCTACAAGAGCTATTTCTAGGACAGGCTCCAAAGCTACAGAGAAACCTTGTCTTGAAAAATCAAAATAAAGAAATAATAAATAATAAAAGAAACTATAATATACATACAATTTGATTCTGTGTCTGTTCCTTCCTTCATCTCCTCCAAGATGCACTTCTTTTCCATACCAACCAGACTTGTGTCCTTTGCTTTTTAAGTCTTTTGAGTCCAATTTGTTCTGCTGATAGTTTTTGATTTATAGTCTTCTTCCAGTGGTGGTGTCAACTTACCAGGGGCTATGTTCTTAGGGAAAACTTTCTTTTCTCAGCCACTATCAATTGCCAATGGCTCCTCATTTATGGGGGGAACTTCAGGCAAAACTTGTTCCTGCATTCTGTTTCTTGATCTGACTTGTACAGATCCTATGACTACTGCTACAGTATCAGGTGCAGTATGCCCTTTGTGTTCAGAAGATATGTTTTCTTGTAGTCATTCACAACTCTGGCTTTTACACACTTTCTGCTACCTCATCCACAATGATCCTGGAGCCATTGGCGAAGGGTATAGTATAGATATTTTATTTAGAATTATTCCAGATTCTTTTTCTGAGAAAAATCAGCTGAGAGCCTCTATATTATTTCTCATCTACTCCAAATAGTATGAAGGTTGAAAGATCATTAAGAGTCAGTGTGATGCTGTGCTCCTTTAGAAGACTAATAGTATCAGATCACCCCTAGGGTCATTATTAGTTAGAGCCTGACTTATGCTTCTTAGTCTCATAATGGTTTTCATCTTTTGGAGTGAGACTAAAATCCAATCAGAAAGTAATTGGTTACTCTCATGATGCTTATGCCAATATTACACCAGTGGGTATGCCTTGCCATCCAGTCTTTATTATAGCTTGCAGGGTTTAGAGTTGTATGATGATGATTACAGACTTATCATACCTTTTTCTCTAGTAATGTACATAGAATTTTCTAGCACAATGAAAGCTAGGCATTAGGGATGAAATTTCTAGGGTTATTTCTCCATGTTCTATGACTTAAATATGTTAAATTTTCAAATATAGGTCTCTATCATCAAGTTCTGGAGGTAAACCATGAGCACTGGCAGTAGCCTATAAAGTTTGTGAGTCTATGAGATATCAATGGCCAGCAATTTCAATAGCACTGGATTCTTTCTTTTTCTCCTATAAGGTGAAGCCCCAAACCCAGGTCTTCCATTTGCTGTTCTATCACTGAACTGTACTCCTACAGATGCTTGTTCTTCCCCACCCCTCCATGTGGAAAAGCATTCACTATTCTTACTTTGCTTGGTGATTCGTTTTCAAAAGATCAGTGACAAAAATGCATTTTGATAAGTACTGGGAGAAATAGTGTGTTTTCATTTTGTTTTCTTTATGTCACCAGAATGTCCATATTTGCTCTCTTTTCAGGCTAAAATGGAGATAAGGAATTTTAGTGGTAAACAAGGAAATTTTAAAGGCTCTGGTCTGCCTTAGGTTAGACAATGTTTTTGCTGGAAAACAGCACCTGTGTAGTAAAATTTGTTCTTAGTTGGTAACACAGAGAAGTATTTTGTAAGTGTAGACTATTAGTACAGGTATTCCTTTTAGCTCTATTATTTTCATCATAGAAACAGATTCTGAGCCAGGCTTTCCATGCAGAGACCTTATTAACGCTGTTCTCATCAAGCTCACTTCTGACTGAGCTGGAGACCAGGAGGCTGTACTGAGATGCAGTTCATAAGAAGGGAGAGTTGTCACAGCAGGGGTTCTTAGATGTGTGTTCTCTCTAAAGGGGTTAAATCTTTCTGAAGAAATTCTTTTCTGAATAAGGTCATTTCTGAGGTAGTAGTTCCTAAAGGTAGTATAAAGCAATATACCACAGTGAACACAGTGAACAGTGCTCCTTTCTTTATTCTGTTTTCAATATTTAGAGATATGAAAGAATATTTGTACACTGTTTTCTTTATTCTACAAGAAAAATGCTGACACATGAATAATATGTATTTCATTATAAATAAACGTTATTCTTTAATAAAGTCCCAGTAATAAGAAGGTATGGTAGTTTAAAAGCAATTGGCCCCCATAAGCTCATAGGGAGTGGCACTATGAAGAGATGTGGCTTTGTTGAAGTAGTTATGGCCCTCTTGGAGGAACTGTGTTACTGTAGGGGTGGGATTTGAGGGCTCATAAATGTTAAAACCATACTCAGTGTCTCAGATAACTTCCTGTTTCCTGGGGATCAAGATGTAGAACTCTCCGTTTCTTCTCCAGCACCATGTCTGCTTGCATGTTGACATGTCTTGCAATGATGATAATGGACTAAACCTCAATTAAATGTTTTCCTTTATAAGAGTTGTTATAGAGGCTGTTCAATGCAAGAATTAATTCAACAATCTAAAAAGCAACATGGTAACATTAGAACCCAGTGGTCATACAACAGGAAGACTTGATAATCCTAACCCAGAAGAAGCAGAATAAAACAATTTTAAACATAACTTTATGAGGATGATGGAGACCTTTAAAGAAGAAATGAAAAAATCCCTTAAGGAAATGGAGGAAAAAACAAACAGAAAATGGAAGAAATCAATAAATCTCTCAAAGAAAACCAAGAAAAAGCAATCAAACAGGTGAAGCAAACAGTTCAAACAGTTCAAGACTTGAAGACTGAAATAGGGGCAATAAAGAAAACAGAAACCAAGGGAACATCTATGCCCCTAATACAAGGGAAAATCTGAGTAAATTAACAGGAACTACAGAGGCAAACATAACCAACAGAATACAAGAGATTGAAGAGAGAATCTAAGGTGTTGAAGATACTATAGAGGAAATAGATTTGAAGGTCAAAGAGAACATTATATCTGACAAATTTCTAACACAAAACAACCAGAATATCTGGGACACCATGAAAAAAACAAACCTAAGAATAATAGGGATAGAAGGAGAACTCCAGCTCAAAGACATAGAAAATATATTTAACAAAATCAAAGAAGAAAACTTTCCTAACCTAAAGAAGAATATCCTTAAGCACAAGAAGCTTAGAGAACACCAAATAGACTGAACCAAAAAAATGTTCCCTCACCATACAATAATCAAAATACAAAACATACAGAATAAAGAAATATTATTATGAACTGCAAATGAAAAAGGTCAAGTAACATATAAAGACAGACCTATCAGAATTGCCCCCAATTTCTCAATGGAAACCATAAAAGCCAGAAATTTCTAGACAAATGTACAGCAGACACTAAGAGACTATGATGCAAGCCCAGACTACTATACCCAGCAAAGTTTTCAATCACCATTGATGGAAAAAAGATATTACACAACAAAACCAGATGTAAGGAATACCTTTCCACAAATACAGCCCTATAGAAAGTACTAGAAGGAAAAGTCCAGCCCAAGGAAGTTAACTGCACCCACAAAAACCACAGGCAGCAGAAAACCTCACACCAGCAAACCCCAAAGAAGAGAAACACACAAAAACTACCAGTGAAAAATAATAGGAACTAATAATCACTGGTCATTAATATCTCTCTTTTTTATTTTTTTATTAGTGTTTTTTTGAGATAGGGTTTCTTTGTAGCTTTTGATCCTCTTCTGGAACTAGCTCTTATGGACCATGCTGGACCTGAACTCAAAAAGACTCACCTGCCTCTGCCTCCTAAGTGCTGGAATTAAAGGCATGCTCCACTGCCATCCAGCTCATTAATATCTATTAATATCAATGGACTCAACTCACCTATAAAAAGACACAGGCTAAGAGAATAGATATGTAATGTGGGATTCCCCTCTGTATGCTGTGAATGCCATTGGTTAATAAAGAAACTGCTTTAAGCCTATAGCAGAGCAAGGCAGAACAGAGCTAGGTGGGGAAAACTAAACTGAATGCTGGGAGAAAGAAGCCAGAGTCAGAGAGAAACCAGAGACAGTCAATGGAACTTTACTCGGTAAGCCACAGCCTCATGGTAATACACAGATTAATGGAGATGGCTTAAATTAAGATATGAGTTAGCCAGAAATACACTTAAGCTACTGGCCAAATAGTAATGCAAATAATATGGTTTCTGTGTGATTATTTCAGGACTCTGGACAGGCGGGAAAAAACAAATGACCTCATACAACAGTTATGAAAGCAGGATTCACCTTTCTGCTGTATACAAGAAACACATCTCAACCTCTAAGGCAAACATTACCTCAAAGTAAGGGCTTGGGAAAAGATTTTATATCAAATGGACCTAAGAAACAAGTGGGTGTAGCTTTCTTAATATCTAACAAAATAGACTTTAAACTAAAATCAATTAGAAGAGATGGAGAAGTACATTTTGTTCTCATGACAGGAACAAACTTGCTTCGCTGAGTACGACTGCATTTTCCTGGATTTTAAATATGTTATCATGAACTTTAGGAACCATAATATACTGTAAATGTATTAATTTTATATTCACACCTCATTTTTTGTCTCATGACACTTCCCATTTAATAAAAAATCCCAAACAGTTAAGGCAAAGGAATGGTCCTGGTGAACACCACCAAGTGATACCTGTGGGCCCATAACTCACCAGGGCCCAACTGAAGAAGCAATTGTGAACTCTATGTGTGTGATGTGGTCATTAAGACTGCACCAAGGGATCTGTTGAGAGCTGTATGTGTCATTCTGGTTTCCTTTAACTCTTTCTACTCTCTATAAGGAAATATTGCACAATGGAAACACATTCCAGCTTCCACTGGGCCCAATCCTGAAGATGTCTTCCTAGAGCAAAAGAAGTCATTGTGGCTTCATGCACTCTATGATTTGTGTATGAAAGGATGAAATGACAAAAATAAGATTAAGAAGGGAGAAAAGGGGAATAAAGAAATATTGTAATCACATTATAATCTGAAAAAGAGAAGAAAGATTCAAATATAAAAAAAGAGTCAATCAAAGGGTAATCTCAAGTAGTATCTGATCAGTAGAAGTCACAGCAGCTTTTCACATATTTCTTCTTTTTGTCATTTATTGAAATTGTACTGGTCCAGAGCTCTCTTTTCCTCAGTTTCTGGAGCTCTATATTTATAAATGAAGTGACTTTTTATTTAGATATTTCAATATTTTCACTACAGTTCCATTTAATGGTACTTTAAAATATTAAAATTAGAAAAAAGTCTTAGCTTAATATTCCATTGTGCTGCTATTTTCTCTTGAGATATTCATATGATCTCATAGAGGAAATTTTAAGTATGAACAAAAAAGCAATTTTATAATATTGAATCAACTCAGATTTTATCAATTTGTATAAATACCTTATTTTATGAGCAACTGTATTGTATAAACCTAAAATTCTTTGTTCAATGTTACTAATGTGCAATTATTTGCTGTACTAGCAATTTCATGATACAGTTTATTTGTTTTCATTTTTCATATATTTCTATGCCTGCATAAAAACATATAACCCTGTGATTTCTCAAAATATGAAAACACACAAATAAATAAAATATAGCCTTTTGTGTAGAAGTACATGTATAACATATTTTAACCTAGGTTTAAAATAGTCGGGATGACTAATGAATTATTTGATTCATTAAATGTAGAAGGTAACAATGGCAGACTGGACTATTCATGTTTTGGGATTTCTTTCTAGATAATTGGTCATTTCTATCTCGACAGCAACATTTGTTATCTGGCTGGAGGAAGATGGCACAACAAAGAGTTTTACAAAAAATATCAAAATAGAAGATTTTTATTTAATTGTTATTTATTTAAGACTAATTGTTCCAAACTATTGCTTTCCGAATGTGCTTACTTGATCCTCATGAATGACTACTTTTTTTTCTCATTCTCATATCCTGGCTAAGTTATGGAAAGTACACATTTTCAATGATCCTTTCCAAGTTCAAATATTTGCAGGTATATAATACAAGGTGACATTAACAAATATAGCTTTAAAAATTGTTTTATCAGTTCCTTGGCGATTTTATAAAATGCATTTGATCACACTCATACCAAATTCTTTCCCTTAATTCAGGGTGCTATAGAGGAATGAATGTCATGAGTTTACATCATATAGCTTTTACTTAAGTTTTAGCCATTTTGTGGCAACATTTTTTATTGTTGTTCTTACAGATATTTAAACTATACTAATGGCAATATAAGTTAAATCTAGTTCCTTAGAAATTTTATCTGCCTTTTAGATTAGAAAAGAGTTCTTACCTGTAACCAAATGACTATAATTTTGCTTCCTTTTCCATACCAGATCCATAATACCCTATCAAGGATATGTTCAAGGTATAAAACTCAGCTGAATATGTTGGATTATCATAAAACACAAAAGGAACTATACTTAAGCTACAAAATCAATCCAAATTTTGTTTTATGCTTAAAATTTAATATTTGTTATTAGATTATACTGTGGGATGTTTATATAAATAAAACCTTTGTGATTTGTTCAAAATAAAGTTTACTTTTAATAGTCAAAATCCAAGGCATATTAATGACCTAACAGTGACAAAATGATTTTTGAAAGGTAATGCTTTAATAAAAGTGTGTTACTATGGGTAACTTTCATTAAAATACAATTCTTTTGTAAATATCATAATGGTGCAATCTAATACTTAAAAGAAGGGTAAATTCAAAAATAAAGGCTAAAGTTTACCAATGCTTTGAAATTCTAAGAAGTAATATATAAATGGAAACTGTCACTCTTGGCAAAAATTTTCAGGACTAATTAAGTTGTGGTCTTCTGCTTCCCAGATGTTTTGCTTGGGTGGCATGATCTGTCTTCTCTTATCTCCTGGACATTGAAAAGGCATGAAAATAAGTGGAGGCTCATGTGTCCATGGCCTAATTAGAATCATACAGCTAGCCTCTGAAAAATTAAGTGCTTTGTGATTTCTGTCTAGTCCCTTACTGTCAAATTATCTTAAATCTTTGTTTCCAATGAAACACTAAATTATTCTTCTTCAAGCCAATATCTTTGCTCTTATTAAAAATAATTGAATGCTTTATTATTCAAAAATACTAGTTAGGATTAACTACCTATAATCTACACGATAATGAAGAAATAGACAAGTCATAGTTGTATTCAAACTTGATATGATTATATATGTCTTGATAAGCCAAATAATGAATGGATTTCTTTAAGTGAACACTAAATTTCAATACACCTTTGTCCCTTAAGTGGGAGATAAATTATTACTCAGAATTAATATACTGCTCACATTTTGTGGTTCAATGCTTGTAATAATATACATGTCTTTTGTTGGCTAGGATGAAGTTTAGAAATTTATAGGTGATACCAACTAAGACCACTATTCATGATGGAAATTCTGAAACTGGTGCTCAAATGACATTCTAATTTGATGGTAGTTTACAACAAATTTGGCTCTAGTTATTCTATTGAAAGAAAGTTTAGTATAGCAAGTTGGACATTTGAAATCCAGAACCCACTAAGCTCTGGTTCTATTCATTACAGTAATAAACATCTGTTGGGATTTCCAGGGAACATGATATAAGCCATTTCTGTTTAGTGCTCAGGACCAAAGCCTGGTGCTTGGTAAGTGAGGTTAACCATTATTGTTCTCCAGCATGGATAAGTACCTGTGGTGGTTTCAGGTGCAGTGACAGTCATATATTTGAATACTTTGTCCCCAGTTGCTGAAAATCTTTTGGGAAGATTCAGAAATTATGGCCTTGGAGGAGGCATGTCAATGAGGGGCTGCCTTCAAGGTTTCAAAAATCTACAGCATTTCCAGTTAGCTCTCTCTCTCTCTCTGTCCCATGGTTCTGTCCTAAGATGTGAAAGCTCATCTGTTGTTGGATGAAAGTTCTATGATGATATTTAAGATAATCATCAGTCTTACTACAGGGCAAGGCCAGTTCGGGCACCCTCTCCTCTATTGCTTAGGATCTTAGCTGGGGTCATACTTGTGGATTCCTGGGAATTTTTCTAGAGCCAGGTTTCTTGCTAACCCCATAACGGCTCCCTCAATCAAGATATCTTTTTCCTTGCTCTCATATCTCTCCTTCCTCCATCTCAACTATCCCATTCCCTCAAGTTCTCTTCATCCCCATTCTTCCCCATCCTTCCCCATCCTTTCCCCATCCTTCTACCCTCCACCCCCATGATCCCAATTTTGTTAGGCAATTTTGTCTGTTTTCAATTTCCAGGTGGGTCTATATATGTTTTTCTTTGGGTTCACTTTATTACTTAGCTTCTC
>LOJH01057540.1:0-11538 GCA_001685095.1 Ellobius talpinus | reverse complement strand
ATCATTTCTACTTCCTGTCTGGTTTTCCCGCCTATACTTCCTGCCTGTCCAATCCGCGTTTATTTAAAACATGATTGACAGAATACAGACAATTCTCCAGCAGCATAAGATGGGAAGACACAGATCACAGACAGTCTCATTCTGAGATTCCTGGAGGCAGGACTGCCTTTTTCGGTCTGAGGTAAGAGCCAATGGCTGGCTGCTTTGCTTTTCTGACTTTTAGGTTGAACCCCAATTTTTGCCTCTGAGTTTTTATAAATTGTGCTTCATATTAAGTTCATCTTCATATTGGAACATGTGAAACACAAAGTTTTACACATAATTAGAACACAATAAATCTTTTTCAATGAGTTAAACTTTTATAAAATACTACTTAACAATTCTCAAATGGCAGAATGTAGAATTTGCCCCCAAATCATTCCGTGACGTGGCAATAACTCACTGTTTGGCTGAAAGAGGTAGTTTGTTCATATAGTTCTTTAAACTTCATTTTGACGTTTCTGCGGCGTCCCAGTTCAGCAAGGCATCTCTCAACTACTAATATTACATAATTTCCTTAAACAGATCCACAATGAATCTTCACTCTACCAGTGTTTGAACACAGGCAGCTGCAATGCAGTCTGTGCTGAGTGTTTCATAAACAAGCTCTGCCCTGTGCTCTTAGGAGTCTTTGGATGTGGTTGGATGCTATCCTGATACCTAAGTAGCAACACAGAGAGTCTGAAGGAGAAGGCCATGACGATGCTTCTGGGAAAGATGGCCTCTGCACTCCTGCAAAAGCAAGGGGCTGACGCCCTAGAACACTCGCCAGCCCCGCAGCAATCACAACTGGCATTCCAAGTTCTAAGTATTTATTAGCAGCAAATTTGGGGGCCTGGTGATATGATATGAAAAGCATAGGGCTTCTGAAATATCCAAAGGAATCTGATGGCCAGATTAGAAAAACTAGTATGTATAGAATTTTGCTCAAAATTGCCACTGATCAATACCACAAAATTTTTAGAAGGACCAAAACAGGAATTTTCTGGTTGAAGTGGAGGGTGGGTATCTGTTATAGACTTGTTGAAAATAATTTATATATAATAAAAGCATAATATATATAACTATATAAATATCCTCATTTTAATTATTTGGATAGGCATGTGCTATATAATTTTCCCCACTCACCTTTCCCTCCTTACCTTCCACCCTCTCCACTGCCCTCCACGCTCCCAATTTACTCAGGAGAGCTTGTCTTTTTTCCCTTTCCTAGGCAGATCCATGTATGTCTCTTTTAGGGTTGTCTTTGTTACCTAGGTTCTCTGGGGTTGTGGCCTGCAGGCTGTTTGTCCTTTGTTTTATGTCTATTAACTACTTAGTTCTTTCACAGTGGGGAAATGCCACTGCATCTGGAATGGTTTGTGATTTCTTCCCCAACAACGTGTGTGTGTGTGTGTGTGTGTGTGAAAAACTTTAACATACCTATCTTATGAGAATACTAGAAAGAGATATATATGGTTATAGATTAATATATATTCAGAGAACACAGAAAATGTTTAAAACCAGAGGTATCTTGTCTTATGTAAAAGAGAAGATTAATAAGAACAATCTCATGGTAAGCCTTTATTATTCAAAACTGTTAATTTTGTCGCGTACTAACTGCAGTTTCATTCCAAGTTCAATCTACCGCAAATGTCATCACCATCAAGCCTACTCATGCTAAAACAACAACCACAAAAAAAGTGTTAAGAATGCTCTAAGCCGGATTCTGTCCATGTTTTCTTTTTTTCTTTTCACTGCCCTCTTGCCAGGTCACTCTTTCTGGAGCCCTAAACAGACTGATTGTAGAAATGCATCCGGGATTATGTTTAGGCATGAATACAAAAGAGAAAATGTCAAAGGAACAGTCTAGACAGACTTCAGGGAGGTGACAATGTTTAATTTAATGGTGTACATACACTAATTTACATCAGGATCGGAATTATCTAATTAAATAAGTAAGTGCATACTACAAATTAAATGTAAATACAGACAGCTCTCAGTTTAGTAATCAATTTTGTTTTAAAACTTTCCAAAAGTTCCATTTTTTCCCTGAATTCAATTTTCCTATAAAATTTTCCAATAAAATAAGCAATGCAAGCATGCATGGGACCTGGACCCAGTCCTGTCCAGGAGGTGAGTCTTCATGGATAGAACAACGGTAGAAAGACAAACAGTGCCATAGCTTCTCAAGTCTCACTACCTGGGTTCAAAGCCAAGTTCTATTTACAAGGCATCACAAGGGACCTTAATTAGCTTAATCATTCCAAAGTTCCATGTCCCTCCAAACAGTAAATATAAAAATAAAGGGCTTCATCTCACAGGACCGTCAGAATAAGAGGAACATTTTCATCACAGAATTTAGAATATGCTGTGTTCATAAAAATTAACTGTCATTTTGTTACCCTAAAAGCATTTTTAATTGATTTTTATTGAGCTCTACATTTTTTTCTGCACCCCTCCCTGCCTCTCCCCTCCCTTTCAACCCTCTCCCAAGGTCCCCAACCTCCCAATTTACTCAGAAGATCTTGTCTTTTTCTACTCCCCCTCCAAAGCATTTTATAGTCACTATTAAGGCTATGACTTCCCAAACTACTGAGCTAACTTGAGTTCGAAGACCTAGAAAGTAAAAGTCTAGAAGTACTTAGGGTTGTAGGCAATGGGGACCTGGTCTGTACAGTTCCTGAGGGAGCCAATGAAAATAAACCAAGCTTTGATTTGGGATGAAGCCTTTCTCATCTCCTGGTAACTTTATCCTACAGCCGGTATCTCCTTAGCCTCAAGTCACTTTTATTCGACAGTGTTTCCCCCTCGATCTCTGTTGTCCAGATTTCTTTCCACCATTTAAAAATGAAGTCATTTTTCAGATGAAAATGTTCAATACTGTAATAAAGTTAGTTTGGGCTATATTTTAAACCAAACTAAACAAAAACACATAAAGAAGTATAATTAACCAAAGAAACATTCATGTGACACTTTTATCTCCAAAGCTGTCACATGGCATGCCATGCATATAATACCATGCTATTATCATGTTCTTCTTTCCCTTTTGTTAGAAGTGCGCAGATAGCCAAAATTCTGCTCCATTTCTTCAACAGCTCACATGGCTGCCTCAGTGAGAGCACAGGTATAATAGATTATAGCAGTGGCTATTTATGGGCACATGTCGGGTTTTTTATTTTGTTTTGTTTTTGTTTTTTGTTTTTTTGCCAAAGATCATTTTTAAATAAATATAACTGGATTATCAACAGCAGAAAAGCAAACACAAACCTAGGCATGTGTCTCATTTTCTCAGGCATTCTTGCAACTCTTTATAACCTACTTCCTCACAGCTTTTAAGCCTACCTGCCTTCACCAGGTACCTGTCTCTCATCAACTTCGGTAGACACTCAAAGAATCCTTGTTTGGGTGTACAAATCTTCATCTCTAGGTTTACCATCAAGGCTGGCACAGAGCAGACAGTCAATATTTATTAACTATAATTAATACATGACTATTATGTTGATTCATTTCTCACAGACTAGAGTATAAATACTCTTTTGCCTTTGAATATTCTAAAAATATGTCTTGTCCATTCCTTCTGCATTTATTTGAATTCTGCTTCCTCCCAAAGCAGAGCAATTTATCTGGTCCCTTCTCAAAGGAAGCTGTCCCCTTGTGCTTGGAAACTCCCATCATGAAGGGGAAATAGTGACAGGATCACTCCACTCTAGACAATTCCAGACAAGCATTCTCTAGAACTGAAGCTAGATGAATAAGACACTAAAATCATATCTAAAGGTGATCATATTTCCTCTTTTACACAATTCCAATACATTAAAATAAGATTAGTCACAAGAGCACATGCATCACTAAAGATATTTCATCACACTGGATCCTACCGTTAAATAGTAATTGGCAACTTTCATCTCTGATGCTGTGGAACATACCCTGCTATCTCAAGAGGCAACTAGGACCCTCAGAATGAAATTAATTTTAATTAGCTTAAATGTGAGTGTGTCTGTGTCATAGAACACTTGGGAACAGAGGATAATGCGAACAGAGTGTCACAGTGGAAAACAATTAGGGATCAGAGCACCAGAAAAGAGAAGATAAATGAGTTTGAAACTGCCTGAGGTCAAGATCTTCATTTCCAAATACAGTTTCACGTGAAGAACGCACTCAGAAAAGCAGAGAGAGGCAGTGCGACTCAAGTGGTGCTTAACCCCACCAGCAAAGCTGGGTTTAGATGGGGCAGGCAAAGAATATACTTGGCTGCAAACAAACAAACAAAAACAAACTATAAGAGAAGAAACATATTTTAGGTTCCAGTGGAGCTCCACAAGGCTGAATCTTCCTAAAGCTATAATATTAGGCAGGGACCTCTTTTCACACCCTTCTTAGCCTAAATGAGCAAAGACAATGGTCAGAAAGGGATGAAAACGTCTGTTAATCTGCCTGACATGGGACCTGTCCATTTTTAAAATATTTTGGCTTAAATATGCTAATCATGGGCTTAGTATTACTTTGAATACTTCATTACAACAATAGCTGATCATAAAATGAAGTAACGGGGAAAACAATACATAACTCGCCCTACTCCTGTTCTTTGGTTGTGGATGGCGCTAAGGTTTCATCTCTTCCTAACTTAGAAAAACTAGGGTCAAGAACCAGATTTCAGTACAGATTTCAAGGCACAACTCAAAGGATGTGCCCTTGCTAATAATCGATAGATAAGAAAACAGTCTAAACAAAATTAAGTAGTATTAAGACAATAACCCATACTCTTAAATTTTTCAGAATCAAGGGCCACTACATAACTATCATAGTGGTATATAACAAGAGTGATTATGTTTACAAGAGCAAAGGTCTATCTATCAGGATGGACACCCAGCCCCCAACGCAAATTACCTGCAAGCACAGAAACGTGACAGGGTGAAGGAGAAGGCTGAAGGCCTGTAAGATAATGTCTGGAGGTGGGGCTCCTGGTACTGATTGACACCTTTCTGTCATCTCTTCCTACTGCCTCATCCATTTGCTCACAAGTTAGCAGACCACTAATTCTGTAATGTCTTTATGCCTAGCTCATCTTGACTTTGCAGTACTTCTGAGTAACACCAGGATGTCTTCTAAAAGCACACAGACTTTTCTGACTCCTATACTATTAGTAACACAGGGAAGTTACATTTCTGGGACTTTCTAAAGTAAATGTTATTGCCATCTCCGCTGCACTGAAACAGGCAAACAAAATAAATCCTAGTCTTGTAGCTCAAATATAAACAGCCACAGGGGTACATCAATTGTCCAGAATTCAGCTAAAATCTAGAAGCTGTGGGGCAGCACACAGAAATGTCCTCAAATTAACATCCTAAAGCTCACTTGCCTAATACGCTGAAAGGTCCCTGGGGCCCACACAGAAATTTTGCCTAGAGAGAAAAAAAAATGTGATCACACTTAATTTCTTGGCTCTCTACTCAGAACATATTAGAAGTAGTAAATCATTTGTGGGAGACAGAGGGAAAGTTGAATCCACTAGCGAGAGGGATGTGGACAGTAGCAAAATTGAGAGTTATAGCTGTGGCAGAACCAAGAAAGGAAGAAACGAAAAAGACGAAAAAGACACAGGAAAGAGCAGAAACCAGAGCTCAGCAGTTTAGATGTAAGACCGCACTGAATAACCACCCTCCCTCTTGACAGAACCATCTTCCTGATGGTGGTCAAACAAAATGATGGATTATACCCCAATACCCTCCATTCATTGTTGAGGAGAAAGTGAATAAAAATGCAGCACTCAAAGCATGGTGAAGAGTGTCACCAGGCTGGATAACCATCAACCCTGCCCAACTGAACCTGTCCTGCTTCCTTCTCTAAATTATTTTGAAGCTGTCTATAGACATTAATTTCACTTTTGCATATAGCTCCAAAGATAAGATCCTTTTTAAAACAAGAAAATTACTATTATTACATTGAAAGAAAATTAAGATCAAATTGTAAACTTTTTAACCTACTCCAAGTATTAAAATCCCTTAAGATATTAAATCAGGATCTATTTTTATGCTTCTGATTAATTTAACTGGTTAAATGCCAGGCAACATGGAGAGCACTGAGAAGCACCTGCCTCGCTAACCTAAAAACTGGTCTAGATGGGACAGCATTAAATTATGTGTTTTGGTACTTAAACTATGTTCTTTAATCAAGGGAAATACTTTTTGAGAAAATCACTCATTAAGATAATTTTGTTTAGTCTACAACAACCCCTTCAAGATGTGAAGTGCAACAACCTGAATACTATTTGAGAGCAGTATTCTATCCCTGAAAAAAGGAATCTGAACTTACACACACACACACACACACACACACACACACAATTATTGAGAGATATCATGTCAAAATCCAGGGTTCTAACACTGAACTGCAAACATAATGGCTCAGTCCTGAGACATCTACGAATGTCTTTGGTGACTAGGCAAGGGAGTAAGAACTTGAGGTACATATAGACTGTCATCTCTGCTTTAATTTAAACCCATGGTTTTGAAGGCAAGGTTAATAAATGGTATTCTTGGGATTTCAACTGAGAAAATCAAACATATATGGTCACTTAAAAGGAGAGAGCCTGTGTGCCCATATGAAGGGAACAAAGTGGTTTTCTGAGGAAAATACCTCAAAACAGCTTTCAAATGAAATTTGAGAGAAACAAAGATAAAATAGAGATCTTATGACCTTCCTAATTCGGATGTGCTCTGGAATGATGGAAGATGTGCCGAGAGCTTGTAGCCCCTGGGTAACATGTATGGCCTGAGTCATGTGTCCCTATGTCTACCCATCACCTCCAGTGCTTGGCATTTTCTGTTCATCTTGTCTATCATGAAAATATGATCCTTTCAATGTAACTGACAGTGTGGAAAACCATGGGAAGTGGTAGTCAAAGAATGAGGCCTGCCACACAAAGTTCTCAATGACCTGAATCCATGCACAGCAATTGCGAACCTTTACATTTTTGCTCCACATGAATAATTCTTCCTCACTGTTATTGTCTATGCATCTCCTCTTTGCTATGATCTCCTTTTCCTCCATTTCCAAGGATAATCCATTTCCAAGGATTTTTTTCATAGCATCTGTGTACAATCTTTTCCCTACGATTCAGCCAGCGTAGTTTACTATTAGTGGTTTTCAATGTCATATATGACTTTCTATTTTGTACTCCTGTTATTTATACACAACATCTTTAGGTTCATCAATTCTAGTCAAAATCTTGAATGTGAATTTACCTGACCAACAATTTTCAAAGTATCCTTTTGGGTCCCAAGACCTACTCTAGGGGTAGAGAATGCACAACACTAACATGGCTACACTGCCACCAGAAACTGCATTGCTTTTAAGATTCTAGCAATATAATGGGACAGGTAATTGATATAAGAGGTATTGCTACTGGAAAGCCAGCAAATGGTCATCACTGGCAGTGATGATCAAACACTTTAGAAACCCAAAACAATTAACTGGAAGACTTAGAACTAATATGGTTCTACTGATAATTAGAAATAAATTTAAATGTTTTCAAATTTCTGTATAAAACAATTGAAAAATGAAAAGCATGCTACTCTGGAGATACATCCTGAAGTTTATGTAAGTGGAACACACATAAGTACATACAACATGAAACACTGTTTATATTAACAGAGAGATGGTTCAGAGGTTAAGACTATGTAGTGCCCTTGTGGAGGACCCTAGCTTGGGTCCCAGAACACAAATCAGAATGGTCTGCAACCACCTGTAACTGCAGTTCCAAAGGGACTCATGCCTCTGGCTTCTACCTCTGAGAGACTCAAGGCCTCTGGCTTCTGCCTCCGAGGACACCTGCATACACATGCACATACCCACACAAAGACACAGACACATAAACACAAAATTAAAACAATCTTTTTAAAAAAAATCACTGCTGATATAAATTATCACATGATGTAATAAAAATTTCAGTTCTTTCCCCAAACTTATCAGAAACCTTAACATATTACCAATGAAAATCTCAAGAAAGATTTTAAAGTAAACTTTCACCTAAAATAACTGATAAAGTAGCCACATACTAAAGAGCAAAAGGACGAGATAAGAATAATTACCAATGGGCTGAAAACACTAAAAGTTTAAATTTCAGTTTTAAGAAAAAATATTAACATGCTACCATTTTATGCACCCAATTGTCAAAAATATAAATGACTAAAAAACAGGAAATGTGATAGCAAAGATAATAGGATATATTCATGATAGCAAAGATAATAGAATATATTCCTAATAGAAACACTAATCTATATAACAGAAACAAAATATATCCTGAATACAAATGTAAAGTGATCTATAAAGTAGTTTTGTACTATGTAGTGGAACCTTAAAATATTCTGATCTACAGGAGCTGGAGAGGTGACCTGGTGGCTAAGAGCGCCTGCTGTTCTTAGGGGACTTGGGTCAGTTACCAGCACCCACATGTGGCTCACAGTAGTCTATGCTCCAATTCTCACAGATCTGACCTCTCACAGGCAAAAGGCATGCACGCGCTGCACATACATGCATGCGGGCAAATATTTTAAACACATGAAATAAAAATACACCTTTAAATAAATATTTTGATCCTGACATTTTGGTTTTAATACTATCTAAAGCAGTGATTCACAACCTCACTAATGTTATGAGTCTTTAATACAGCTCCTCATGTCATGACCCTCAAACATAAAAGTATTTCCACTGATACTTCATAACTGTAATTTTGCTGCTGTTATAAATTGTAATGTAAATATATGATATACAAACCCTGTTAAAGGATTGTTAGAGTCCCCCAAAAGGGTCATGATCCATACATTGAGAACCACTGCTCCAAATAACTATTTAAAAATTCACGAAAAATACATGGTTTGTGAGGAAAATCTGATACATAGATATACAATATACCATACACCCAAGTAAAAAGAATAACATGTACAGCTAAACTGGAGATCCTGGGACATCCCTGACCTGAAACTCTGAGTTAAGCCATTCTATCATTACTCATTAGAAATTACCAAGTCAACTAAGGAGTTAACATTCTCCCCCAAGTGATGGCCCCACGCTTATGAAGACAGCACTAGGATTCAGTGGGTTGTTTTAAAACAAACTAAAACTAAGAGCACTTGAAAGAGGCAGGAGAAGTGTTGGAGGCAGTTGGAGAGGTGGATAGAGGGTGGATGTGAGCAAGAAACATCATATATACATGCATGAAACTGTCAATGAACAACAAATATTCTAAAAAATTCTCTACAATTCAACTGAATTAGGAGTAATGATGCATATACTAAGTTAATGTGACAGTTAATATTGACTGGCAACAAGAAGGGTCTAAAATCACCTAACAGACAAACCTTTGAGCACATCTGTGAGGAAATTTCTAGATAAAGTTAATTGAAGTAGACAGACACACAGTAGCTATGGGCAGTATCATTCCACTGGCTGGAGTCCCAGAATGCAGTGCTCCGCCCCACCCAGCCAGCCCCTACTTTCTGACTGTGGATCCTATGTGATCAGCTGCCTCTAGCTCTTGCCACCTTGACTTCACCGCCATGATGGACTGTACCCTTGAACCGTGAGTCAAAAATAAGATCTTCCTTCCTTAAGTTACACTTGTCAAGCATTCTTTTGCAGAGATGAGAAAAAGTACTAACCTGGAAATAAAAACTGAAATAAACACTTTCTTCCCCGAGCTGCTTTGGTCATGGTGTTTCATTGCAGCAACAGTAACCCTAACTAGGACAAAAGCTGATACCGGGAGAGTGGGGGATTGCTGTGACAGACCTGATCATGTTATTTTGGGGAGGAATGTGACAGGACTTTGAAACTTTGGGCTTGAAAAGCCACTGAGTGTTGAGAGCTCAGTGAGCTATTCTGTAGGAGCCTGGAAGGTAAGTACGTTGAGAGCAGTAGCCTGACTTGTGAAGACTCAGAGGGAAGCAAAGACTGTCCTGGGTCATCTGTGGAAATGATCTATGGTGTTTCGTCAGCGGGGACAGAAGAATCAGCTGTGATTAAGAGAGCAGCATCATTGAGGTGAAGTCTTCTGGGAAGTGTTTCCTCATGGTTAGCACACAGCAGCTGTGTTCCAGAAGGATGGAAGGCTAGACGTTTGGCTGGCAGCCAAACTTGGCAATGTAAGAGTCACCCAGGTGCTACGGGTTTGATGGCATGAAGGGGTTATAGAGAACAGCTGAAGCCTGGCACTATGTGGTGGGGCTGGAGTCACTAAAGAGAGCCCACAAGAGGCTACTGATGAAAGTGAAGCCTAGTTCCAACAAGGGGCAGCGGCAGTTTGGGGGATGCCAGTGCCATGGGATGACCACCAAGAACAGCAGCAGTAGGTAGAATGGAGCCAACCTGAGCTTAGAGGACAAACTGTGTGTGCTGCAGAGAGCTGAGCTGGAGAAGTGACCCACACCCTGTGGGGAAGACCAGAAGATTGTGAGCAAATCCCAGATAATTGAACTTTGAGTTATTTACATTTTATATTACATTTTGTAGTATGGTTTTGCTTTATTCAGATTGTGGCTGTACCCTGGCTTTCTTATCCAAGTAAGAAAGTATTTAATTCATTTTATAAGAGCCCACAATTGGGGGATTTTGAATTTAAAAAGACTTTGGATTTTAAAGATACTAAGTTCTTAGGTGTTTACAGATTTAAAGACCATGAGACTTTTAAAATTTGGACTATTTATATTGTTGATATTAATCTGACATCTTGGGGAGAACAAAAAAGGAAAGGTTATGGCTTTGTGTCAAACTGACAATGTTAGTTTTATGTTACTTGACATGACTAGAGTTATTTGAAAGGAGGCCATCTCAATTTAGAAAATACCTCCATAAGATCCTGCTATAAGGTATATCCTTAATTTGTGACTGATGAGGGAGGGTCAACCCTGGGCTGATAGGCCTGGATTCTATAAGAAAGCAGGCTGAGCAAGCCACGAGGCATAAGCCAATAAGCAGCACACTTCCATGGCCTCTTCATCAACTCCGCCTCCAGGTTCCTGCCCCGTTTGAGCTCCTCCCCTGACTTCCCTCAGTGGTGGACTGTTACCTGGAAGTGTACACTGAAATAATTTAAATTTGGACTATTTATATTGTTGATATTTGGTCGTGATGTTTCACTACAGCAATAGTAAGTAACTCTAATTAACAACAACGAATAAAGAGGAGTGCAGGTCATCCGTACAACCCGTCAAAAGGAGACACAGCTGAAAATGGAAGCTACTACCTGTACAAATAAGATTGCTAACCATCTTGGTGGCAAACACAATGACAGTGACAGTCACTATTAGAGCCAGGCATTATTAGACACATGATATCATAATACCCTCAGGCCTGATAAATGTATTTCTTACTCATTTGATGTTTTCAGAGCAAGGAAGGACAGAAGACAATGATGGATCTGTCTGAATTTGGTTGTGACTCATCAAGAAATAGTTCATATGTTATCCTAGAGACCACAACACCAAAAATAGTCACCTACCTTAACTTTTATAAAGGTTT
>LOJH01057538.1:0-11539 GCA_001685095.1 Ellobius talpinus | reverse complement strand
TTTCCATGGTGATCTGGAAGGCAGACTGCACTCTTTGAGGGACAGTTGCCATGTCAGTGCTTTATTACCTTCAGTGACTGGAAAAGAAAAGAAAATGACATCCCAGAGAGCTACATTCTTTGTCTCCTTTCCAAGGCCCCTTCCAGCAGGAGCCAAGGGGGAATGGGATGCTCATTTATCTTACACCTATTCTCCCAAGTCTTTAATTCCTTATTTTCAGTTACCTAGCAAGGGATTTTTCTTTGGTACTTGATAAAAGTTTGACAGGAGATTATAGTAGCAGTTAATTAGTGTATCCAATAATGATTTCAAATGTTGTGTATTATGTATGAGATGCAAAAATTAGAAGGTGGAACTAAAGTATGGTCATGTTTATCTTTACTATTATTATTATTTACTCCTCAGGATCAAAGTAAGAACTTTTATATGGCCAAGAAGAGAGGAAAAATTTATTGAATGTAACTTTTGGGCATTTTGTTCAGTGATACTTACCTTTTTTCCTTTTTTGTTATCTGTTACAGCTTTCTTTTTTTTATAATTTGAATGTTAAGGATAGTGAGTGGATTTTTAATTCAGCTGAGTGTCTTGTTAAGTTGCAATTTTTCATTCTGTAAGCCAAGGCTGGAGCCAAAGCCTAGATTCTTTGGTACCAACAAGTTTCTGGGTAGTTGTTTGTAGTTGTTTGCACTTTTTTGGCTTTTTGGAGGGGCCCGTCACGCAGCTCCCAAATAAATCACACACGGAATCTTACTCTTTCTTACAAATGCCTGGCCTTAGTTTGGCTTTCTATCCAGCTTTTCTTAGCTTAAGTTATCCCATCTACCCTCTCCTCCGGGCTTTTTCCTTCTGTAATCTTACTTTCACTATTACATTGTGGGTGGCTGGCTGCCCCTTCTTTGCTTGCTGTTGGATCTCTTTTGCTCCTTCTTCCCAGATTTTTCCTTCTGTTTATTTTCTCTGCCTGTCAGCCCTGCCTATCCTTTCCTGCCAGGCTATTGACCATTCAGCTATTTATTAGACCATCAGGTGTTTTATAAACAGGCACAGTAAAACAGCTTCACAGAGTTAAACAAATGCAACAGAAAAGAATGCATCATTAAAAGAATTGTTCCACAGCATAAACAAATATAACACATCTTAAAACGGTAACAGGCCAGCATACATCTGGGACTACACTAAACTAGCAATAATGGGCTTCATTTTCCCAAGCTAGAGATGATTAGAGCAAAGATGAGAGAGTAAGTGGCTTGTTCAGGGTCTGTTATTAATCAGTTATGTTAGACTTTAATTTTTCTTGCCTATTTAAAAAATAATTTGATTACATTTTAATTTATTTTTATGATATGTATGTGTGTAAGTGTTCATGTGTATGTGCACACACATGTGTGGAAGTCAAGAGGACACCTGGTAGGAGTCAGTTCTCCTTCCACTGTGTGATAGTCCTAGGAATCAAAATCAAGTTGTCAGACTTGATGGCGCACGCGCGCGTGTGTGTAGGGGTCTCTGCAAATACTTCGGCCAGCAGAGTGTTGATCTTGGGAAGACAAGAAGGAAAGCCAGTTTAGTAGCTGGTGTTGATTCAAACTTGGAGAGTATGACACCAGGTACTATTTTAGGCATATTTAAGCCTGGCACAAATTGGAAAAAATTTTCCAGATGATTATTAACTCACAAAGCTGAAGTCATGACTATGTAGAGAAACTCTTGTGATATTTTCCATAAAGATAGTTTCTATAGATTAACTGGGGAAACAGGTTCAAGATAAACAAGCTCAACATAAGGGGCTGAGGGGAGGACAGCACCTTAGAGTGAAATAAGGGTCTGAGGGGAGGCTCAAGTTAGGAGGGGTTTGGGAGCCAGTGTAGCCTGGCCACACACATAGCACAGAGATCATCAGGCTGTTGACAACGTCCACTCCCAGCATTCTATGTGGAAAACAGGCTATATAGCACTCCCTTTGCAGAGACAGCCCTGTGTGTTTAACATTCCTGGTTTCTTAATGCTTATCTGTGAGCACAGTACCTATATGCCTCCTACATACGGGTTTTTGCAAGTAAGTATATGTTCAAAAGGAAGACAGATGTGTTGGGTTCCTGCTGAAGCTGGAGTTACAGGCTGTTGTGCATTGCTTGATGTGGGTTCTGGGAACTGAACCCAGCGCCTATGCAAGAACAAAACGTCTTTTAACTGATGATGGTATTTTATTTCTTTAGATTGCTTTAAAATTGAGTGGTTTAGAGTAAATTTTTTTCTGTCTTATTGAACACTTCATTGTTGTTATTTCCTGTCATTGTTCATGAGGTAGTGTGGAGGAGTCTAGAATCTGATGCTGGGTCCTATCCTCAGGCAAGCTCTCTGCTAATGGTGTGTGGGGGTTTATTTGTTGTTTGTTTTTTGTGTGTGCACATTTATTTTTATGCTTTGTCTAATTTTTTCTGGTTGAAAGAACTTTCTTGAAATAGAAAAATATATTATTTTGAAAATGGTCAAGTTTTCTTGACAGAATACTCAAGGCATTTGAGAATGCTTGGAGATTTACCTGTTACTGTAGTCATCTTGAACTCTTCACTTTTCAGTTGTAAATTAATTAAAATTAAAAAAAGTTACTTTTTTGTCTAGTGACTTTTCCATAGACAAAGTTTACTAGGGTATAGTAAGACCATTTGTTTTATAAACAACATATGAAGTAAAATGATTTGAAATATTGAATTGAAACATTGGCAAATTATCCAACTGCTGCTAGCCTTCCATTTAATATACGGTTCATTCTAAAATAAGAACTTGATTAGAAAGAATTGATATTTCAATTAGCGAGGAGGTAATGGGCTTTGCAATTATAATTAAATAGTACATGCTGTCTGTTTAATCAGTGTGCATGCAAGTCATCCTATAATAGAATGAAGCTGACGGCTTGTAGTGAATTTAAGATCACATCTGTTTCATGACTAAAAATGTGATTTGAGAATTGAAGGAAAGCTAATACTTGTAAAGTATTTTGCTGTGTATAGACTCTATATCAAAATTAAATGCCTTTATAATTGGAGTATTTTAATAATGGTCAATGAAAACTTGGATAGTTTATGTGGAATATAAAGTGTTTGAACTGTGTCTTTGTCAGTGATTGTTAATAGCAGCAATAAAAAGTGGTTGGACTGGAGAGATGAGAGATGGCTCATTTGCATAAGCATGAAGACCTGAGTTTGGATCCTAGCACCCAGGCATAAAGCTGAGTATGGTTGAAAACACCTGTAACTTCAGCTTGTGGTTTGGGGGCAGGAGGATTGCTAGGGCTTGCTGACTGAGCCCAACTTCAGGTTTAGTGAGAGACCCTGCCTGTCACAAGGGAGTCAGACAGAGTAAATGATAGAGCAAGATGCTCACCCACGTCCTCTTCTGGAGCACGCACACACACGCAGTAGACTGTGGTGTTAAAGTGTGTTGTGTATGTTTTCTTGTTGTGAAAATGAAGACCTTAATGTGAACTTTTAAATTTTTAGGAGTTCAAATGATAGATTTGTTTTTTAAAGTGCTGAAATGTTATATGTGCAGGTAAACACATTAGTCATAGGTTTGATTTTAAACTCACCTGGTGTTTCATCAATTTGTTTCTTTTGTGGAAATATCTGAATAAGATTTTGAATTACCTTGGTTTCTTTTCCTGTGTTTTCTTAATTTGCATTTTATAGAATTTTGGCTTAAGTAGTGATTACATTTCCGAATTAGCCTATAAATTTTTCTTAATTCCTAAGGTACCTAATTTACCTACTTTGTATATCTGCCAGAAAGATAGTGAAGTTTACTATAATTGCGCTGTTAATTAAATAACATAATTGCAGCATTAGAAGTTTATAAAAAATTATATTGGATACTTTAAAAACTCTTAGGGCAAATATTATTTTATGAAACGAAGAGGCATTTCCCATGGAGGTTAGTAACTGTCATCTATAGGGGATAAAAGTTAGTATTTGTAATTATGTTTGATGCACATATTGCTGGCTTTGGTTCATGAAAGGAACTATGTAAAGAAGATGAGAAGGAAGGAATTAAAAAAATATAAAATGTGTGGGTGGTGGTATTGGTGGTGGTACATGCATTTAATCCCAGCACTCAGGAGGCAGAGGCAGGTGGATCTCTGAGTTCCAGACCAGCTTGGTCTACAGAGCGAGTTCCAGGATAGCCAAGGCTGTTAACGCAGAGAAACACTGTCTTGACAAACAAGAACAAACAAATAAAAAGTGATTAAGGTTTCACTTTCTTTTAAAAAGCTGTGAAAATCTAAAAAAGTTAGGGTTAAAGAGGACAGGATATAATTTTTTTACAAAAGAGGTGATCAGGGATGGAGTTGACTGAACAGTGATGTAGTGAGAGATACAGAAGCCCACTTTGCATACATCCCATGGGGAAGAAAGGAAGCTGGAGGCTGGCAAATCAGTTGTTTTTGTATTATTTTTAGAACAAAATGCAAGAAGGGTATTGATGAGTAATGGTCAGGTTTGCCTAGCTTTTCTTATGTCAGGAAAGTTTCTAAATTGTATTTTTAAATAGCTCTAAGCTCTGCATTTTCTTGTAAGATGCGTGTAAGTTTACTGGGATTAGGAGTGAGTGGAATGATAGCAGTGGTTAGGTAATGGAGTCTTGTGAGGGCAGAGATCCGCAGGGAAGGTTAACCTTATGCACTTGTCTCTGCAAAGGATGAGATGGAGGTGTCTTGCCTCTTGGTATGAGGTTATTCTATATAAATAGCTAGTATTATGCAACCCTTGGTATTGAGGATATGCTGGGGACATAGCACGAGTATTAAATCATAGCATAGGCACATCTAATTTCCACTTGGCTGAAGAGAGTTGAGAAAAGACAACCACACAAAACTAGTATGGGGTGGGGGACAAATATACTTATTAGCATTCTTGATGGTGCAAATCAGTTTTGACTAACTTATCTAAAGGAGTGTCTTGGAAGCCTTTTGGGAGAAATAATTTTTTTAAAGACTTATTTAATGCATGAGTGCTCTATCTGCATGTATGACCTTATGCCAGAAAGAGGACATCAGATCCCACTGCAGATGGTTGTGAGCCACCATGTGGTTGCTGGGAATTGAACTCAGGACCACTGGAAGAACAGTGGGTGCTCTTAACTGCTTTCATCTCTCCAGCCCCAGGAGAAGTAATCTTAAGATGTTGTCTGTTGACAACTTTATTACCAGTCTTGTTCTCCCTCTCAGATGTTCTAGCTCCTGAGTGGGGAATAATGCAACACTACTAGCTTCAACTCTTAATACTTGAGATTTGGTTTGATGCAGATATATTACTAGTTTGACTCATCACTGGAACTAAATAAAGGGTGAGGAGGAAGGAATAAAAAAATGTATAAATTACGCTTAAAGTTTCAGTTCATTTTAAAAGTTGGGAAGAATCTAAAAAAGTTTGGGTTAAAGAGGACATGGGTAGAGTTCTACAAGAGATGGCATTTCCATATTAATGGATGCTTTTATGTTTTAAAATAATGGGATACTATATTTCTTCAGTGATGGATATTGATTTTTCGTCAGTACAAAGTAGTTTGGTGAACTTCCTTGTACATAATTGCTTGAGCATTTATTGAGTGTCCTGTGTGTATTTAAATAGACCTGGTCTATAAAGAACAAATAGATTTTTGCTTTCAAAACCTAAAATAAGTTTTTGAAATGCAAATTTATCATCAGGTGAATTGGTGATATGAAAGTCAGCATTATTTTCCCTTTAAAGCACTGGTAGGAATGTGAATTAAGACTTTTATGTTCTATTGCTTACAACTTTGTTGGTCCTCTTCTCTGTACTTCCTCATTTTTATTAAAGCATATTTTGGGGATTTTACTTGACCATATAACCTCAATGATGAAAAATATAAAATTGGATTGTTTCTAGGTCAGCTGGAAAGCTTGCATTTATGGTAAAACATTGTATCAATCTGGCTTTCCTATAATCTATAATAACTGAGTGTACCTTTATAGAAGGAACACTTCAAGTCTAGATGTGGTGATGAATGTTTGTGGTCCCAACCATGGCTGGGGAGGCTTTCTTGTGATAATGCAATTTGGGAATCTGAACCTGAGCTCAGCCTGGGCTACATAGCAACAAACAAGCAACAAAAAGCTTGGCAGGAAATGAAAAGGTTTCAGTGAAATTTTATGTCTTAATGAGAATGCATATGAACATGAATAATTCTGAATATTATATTTGTAATTGAAGTAATCTTCTAAAGAGAAATTATATTACCCTAGTGGTTCATTGTCAGTAAAGGAAGATCTGTACTTAGGTACTGAGCCAAAATCTAGCAGTGTGTGAGGTAGTTGTCTCTTTCAAAAATAATCTGGTTTACTTTCATGTGTGAGAATACTTTCTGTCATCTTTAACCTTTGTTCCTGACATGAGACAACTCATTATTCACTTACTTATTGTTGGTGCTGCATATGCTAGCAGGGCCTTGCACATGCTAGACATGTGTTCTACCACTGATGTGTATTCTTAGCCCTGGTCATTTCTTCCAATAAGTACCACTTAATAGAAGGATGTATCATTTGAAATGATTAGGATATAGGCCAAAAATTGTACTTCAGCAATTTGTTTCAAAACCCAAGTGCTAATAATACATGTAGAGGAGTCCCTGAATAGCAATGAGTAATTTTTTTTGCTAACTCTCTAGATACAGTTGTTTTTCACATAAGCAGTACTATGTAGTAAATTCTATCCTCCAAAGCCTCTTTGTTTTTGGTCTTTTAAACCTGTTGATATGCATGGGTACAGAGTATTTTATTTTGTGTATATGATATTTTTATTTTTTATCTTTTGCTTACATCATGTGTGTGCACTATGTTCCTGCAGTGTCTATGGAGATCAGAAGAATCATTGGGGATCCCTTGGAATTAAAGTTCCAGATGGTTATGAGCCACCATGTGGGCATTGGATTTGAACCCTTGTTTTTTGGAAGAATAAGTCAGTGTTTTTAATCACTGAGCCATCTCTTAAGCCCCTGCAATATTTTTTTTAAATTGATGAGCTCATAAGATAGATACATACCCTTTTGTGTGTGTGTGTGTGTTTGTGTATCTGTATGTATGTATCTATCAAGTTAGTATCACTACTCTAGAAATTAATATTTATTTTATATTAATTCAGTTCTTAATTTCTGATTAGCAAGTAAAAAGAAATACAGTGTCTGTCTTAGACTCAGAAGAGGCAAACCATTTCTTTCTCAAATTTGAAAATGTATCAACATAAGCCAGTTTGTTCTTGAAGTTTGAATTCATATTGGTGTCAAGTTTAGAAATCTGTGGCTCAATAAGACAGATACACTTCTATGTTTTCTCATGATTTGAATTTCTTTTAAAAAGATTTTTGTTTTTAGTTTTAAAATTTTTATTTTGTGTATATTTTGTTTGTTTTGCTTACGTTTATGTATAATATTACATGGCGTCTAGGGAGTTCAGAAGAGGGCATTGGGTTCCCTGGTATTGAATGTTGCAGATGGTAGTGAGCTATCATCTGGGTGCTGAGAATCAAACCCCTGTTCTCTGCCAGTACAACAAGTGCTCTAAACCTTTGCGCTATCTCTCCGCCTGTTTTATTTTTTGATACTGACTCTTGGGCTATATAACCGAAGCTTGCCTGGAACTTCAGAATCTTCTGCTCCTGCAGTATCTCTGAGGGCTGGTACTACATATTATTACACCTTAGCTATGATTTAAAATGCCCTAATATGTATGCGTATCTTGACTTCTAAGAGAACAATACAGTGTTTTCCTTAAACACCTTTTATTAAATACTGGCTCAAGTCCTCAAAGACAATGGATTGTTTATCTTCTATAGCATATTTGTAGACAGTGTCATAATTGCTTCTTATTTGACATTATATGTTGATTTAAATTTCTTATGGAACATAATCCAGAACATTTCTTATTTCTTGCAAGAAGGCTAGTATTTTCATATATATCCGGAAGCATATGCAAGAGAGCCTTGAGGTTTAAGTATTCCTGTTGCTTTTGAGCCTGCTGGATTAGTATTTGGTCCATGAGTTTTTCTCTCCAGACTGAGGCTGATTGATTTTTTTCTTAGTGAAACTGAGTTTCTGCCCTTTTTGTCTATTAGGGCTGCCATTACTTCCATATGTGACATGGGCCTGAACAGTCTGTCTCAGGGCCAGCTGGAATACTTATTTTAGGAGCAGCAAGGGATACCATGTTATCCCTCAGATATAAGCCCCTTGGATGTTCACTGCTGCTCTTTTTCCTATTGTTTGCGTTCTTTCACTTTAGTTAGTTTTTCTGTTTCTACATATGGTAGACAAATTATTGTGTTAGCTGCAATCTGTTCATTTAATGTCTCTTCTGTCACCTGATTTTAGTTTGCTTCCCTCCATCTTTTCCTTGTTGCTGACACACTATATTCTTTGGGTAGGTGGTTGTATGGATCGTTGTTTTCCTCCACTTTAAGTGTCATATCTTGAATATTCTTCCACATCTGTGTCCCCTAGAAATCACTTTGCAACCAAAGTTGACCTTAAACGTCTGATCCTTTTGCTCCCTTTCATCTTCCATGTGCTCAGATTACAAGACCCTGCCACCGTTCAGGGTCTCTGTGCTAGGACTTTGTGTATTCCCAGCAAACATTCTACCAACTGAGCTACACTCTCTAGTTCTGCCCTTTCTGACATCATACACAAATAGCTTGACTGAACGTTGTTTTTGCCAGGATATTGGTATGTAACTTAGAGAAACCTTCAACTCTTGATCATCCTACTTCCTCCTGCTGGACTTTATTTTTCTGTGATGTGAAACTTGAGCACTGTTCTTATTTGTGTGCACAAGTGCTTATTTGTGATGTATGTGGAGGGTTGGTTTTCTGTTTTTGTAGACAGGTTCTGTCACTGTGACATAGCACTCACTGATAGAACTAGCTTGGCTGGATAGTTAGTCCCAGGGTTCCACCTGTTTCTGCCTTCCTAGCATTGAGTTTACCAGTGTGTGCCTTAACACCTGTTTTTTTTTATGTGGGAACTATATTAGTTACTTTTCTATTGCTCTAATAAAGAACAAAGCAACTTGTGAAAGAAGGATTTAATTTCACAGAATTAGAGTTCATGATGCAAAACAGGAAGTATGTGTTTAGAGCAGCCCCTGAGAGCTTACGTCTTGAGCCTCAAGCAGGAGGCAGAGAGCGCAATGGACATGATACAGCATCTGAAACCTCAAAGTCCACCCTCCAGTGACACACCTCCTCCAACTAGGCCACACCTTCACATCCTTTCTAAACAGTTCCATTAACTGGGGATCAAGTATTTAAACAAGAGCCCATGTGTTGCCGCTTTTATTCAGGTTACCATAGGTACTACAGAGCAAACTTAGTTATTCAGGCTTTCATAGTAAACTTTCCACTTTTTTTTTTCAAAGAGAGACTGGTTTCACCTTTTCCCCCTCCAAGACAGGGCCTTACTCTTTATGCTGGCTGTCCTGGAACTTGCTCTGTAGACCAGGCTGGCCTCGAACTCAGAGATCTGCCTGTCTCTGCCTCCCGAGTGCTGGGATCACTATGCCTGGCTGAATCATGGGATTATAAGCATGAGCTCCATGCCTATGTTGGAGCTCCATGCTTGACATGCAGGCACCATAGATTTAACCTGACTTATGAAGTATGACTGCTTTATTAAGTGCATAAATTTCCCCATATATTGATTGGAGATAAAAGTCAATGAAAAATTGTAGCTGAATATTTTAATTTTGTAGTTATAAATGAGAAGAATCCTAACATTCTAGTATTTTGCTTATCACAGTATTGATTCAAAGAGAAATACTTGTGTAGTTGGTATGGTAGAAAGAACATTGAATAATTTGAACTCAGTGTTTTATCTCCTTTGATATAGAAAAGGTAATATCTAATTTGTAAAATACAATACATATGTTTGTGTGTTTGTAAACTTTGAAATTTTTTGATATAATATTCTAATCAAAATTAGAGAAACACTTCTTATATATCATATATGCATTCTTGATATCATTGTCTTCATAAAAATCAGATTTCCTTATTTTTATGTTTTCTATAGAAAGTAAAATAAAAAGTAATGTGTTTTTTTTAATTTTCATGATCAAGAGAGGGATTGTAGTAATCATTCTATGAAAATGTTGTCAGCCAAGGGAAAAAAAGTTCAACTATTCTGATAACCTTGTTCTTGAAACCATATGTCAATACTTCCTTTTTAATGTTTTATTATAGTTATATGATGTTGATTGATGGCACAAATGAAGTTTTCATGATTGACAGAGATAATTCAGTGTTTCATGTTTCAAATCTGGAATTTCCATTTCGTAAAGATCTCCGCATGCATTTATCAAATACACTTTTAGATGGGGTAAGTAATTTACTTTTGTGCATTTTTTAAAATTGAATAATGCAGTTATTATTAGTATGTTTGATTTAGAATCAAATGTAATTTTTATTTGAATGTTTGAATTTTATTTCTTATCTGTACTTAAAGTAAACGAATTCCTTAAAAGATGGATCTAGAGCTGGGTAGTGGCGCATGTCTTTAATCCCAGCACTTGGGAGGCAGAGACAGGAGGATCTCTCAGAGTTTGAGCTCATCCTGGTCTACAGAGTGAGTTCCAGGACAGGTTCCAAAGCTACAGAGAAACCCTGNNNNGAGTGAGTTCCAGGACAGGTTCCAAAGCTACAGAGAAACCCTGTCTCGAAAAAATGAGGGGAGAAAAAAAAAAGATGGATTTACCTGAGAATGGTAGTACACTTGTATGATCCCAGCACTTGGGTGGCGGAAGCAGGAGGATTGCAGCAGCAAATTCAGGGTTATCAGAGGCTAGCATAATGAGATCCTGGTCTCAAAAACAAAACAAACAGACCTCAAATATTCATCTTGGAGATTAAATAGCATTTTTCAAATTTTTTTAGTAGAAAAAAAATGTTCATGATATGGGAAATCAGTTAATAAATCTGGCATTAATCTTAAAGGAACAAAATAAAATCTTTGTTTTTATTATTAAAAAGTGGTTGTTATTTATTTTTGGTAATTATCAAGTGATTTTTTTACTTTCTTCCCTGCAAATAGCTTTCTCCAACTCAGTTCTTAAGAAAAGAAAATATATTTTAAATAAAAATTAAAATAATGCAGAACACAACAAAAAACCTGGTAATAAAAGCTGAGCATGGTGGCACATACTTTAATCTTAGCACTTGGAAAGCTGAGACAGGAATGTATGAATGCAAGGTCAGCCTGGGCTTTATATTAAGTTCCAGGCCAGTCTGGCTTCATAGTAAGACTGTCTCTAAGAAATCAAAAGCAAATAAGCCAAACAAAGGAAAAGAAAGAGAGAAAAAAAAGACCACTAAAGCTTCTAATGCTGGAATAATTTATGCTGCTATTTTAATGGCTTTAACTGTGTCCTTTGTTCAGTGTTGAAAAAATATAGCACATTCATATGAGTAACATCAGCTTTGAGAACTGAACTTTTCTTTCTTTCTTTCTTTCTTTCTTTCTTTCTTTCTTTCTTTCTTTC
>LOJH01057537.1:0-10006 GCA_001685095.1 Ellobius talpinus | reverse complement strand
CAGAGTATATAGAAGATAAATGAACACATTTGCTGAGCTGAACTGAAAACCCATTATTTCTATTGCAACTCTTTTTTATATTCTCAAACTTAATCTATATCCATCCTTTAAATTAAACGTTTGTGATCTCCCTTAAGTTTCCCTAGCATAGCATCTAGAATGCATCTTTGATGTTTAGAATTCCCCACATGACTGCTAAAGGACAAATAAGTGAGCGTCTGATGAGATATGACAGCAGCATCATGCTGGTTTGAATGGAGCACAGTAGGCCAACAATGAAAGCCTGCACATCTCTGTGAATGGGAAGGCATGTACTACACAGGAATATCTTTGGGTAGAAGGTGATGATAGAAGTTAGATTTCAAAGCTGACCATGTTTACTTGTATGTCAAGGTGGCTGTCATTGTGAGAAGGGTAAGTATAACATTGGAGACATAGCTCATAAGGAGCCATATAAGAAAAATAGAATAATGCTTCTGTATTTCACTCCCAGTATTCAATACCCCCATATGTATGGAGATTTCCTCCACACCAACTAATTCTTTAATATTAGGTGTCCTATTACGCATTGTAATTACAATACTATCACTTGGAGTTAGCAAACAACAACAGCAACAAACCCTTGAAATGAATGTTTAGCGTCACAAGATTGCCCTCCCATTTCAAATGCTAGATACAAATCCACATTGTTACCTGTGTTTTTGACTTACTGGTTATAAATCAGAGATCCCCATAATCATTCTTTAGATTAGTTTGCTAGAATTATTGCTGGGCTTGAGGAGATGTTTGAAAACATCTCTGCTGGCTCTGTTTCAAGAACTCTAAAACCAATTTTTAAAATTATGTCATAAAGCTATATGGTAAGTGATGACAAATACTTCTCATTGCACAGGGAATGACATTCAAAATAAGAATTCCACACTCTCAAGACCTGTCATTGCTGTACTCTGAATGACTTTTAGGGAATGAAGACAGTTACACTGAGATACAATCTGAGAAGTAGATGTGGACCAGACTAAGAGTTCCTTGTCTGCTCTGGCAAACAAAATTGACATCAGCATTAATGCGTCCTTTAAGTCTTCGATCTTTTACTGAGTTAATGAATTTGAGTAACATGCTCTGTAACATTTACCACCCCTTTAATTTTATCATCACTATTATTATTATTCTAGCTATTCAGACTTTTGTTCAGGAAACATTTTATAGTGTCATCTACTCATCAAGTTTAGGGTACAGAAATACAGTAGGGAAAAGATAAAGAAAATGAGGTCTCCATTAAGTTTGTCACAGTAAGGAGGTAATTAATACACAATTTATAACTTACAATTTCATGACATGACATAATTGAAAACAAAAAGTGAAGAAAATATATAATAAAGGAATAGCATGTTATGGAGTATATCTCACTAGGTATGGAGGTCATGACATTATATCATGAAGGGACGATCCTTAAGACTCAGGAAGTAAATAACACACAAGCCTAACTGGAAGTTCCTGAAACTGATAAAATTCACAATGGATCTCTTTCAGGTTATGTTCAAAGAAAGGACTAGTAGAGAAGAGGGATTTCTAGCATGTCACATTTCCTGTAGGTCATGTAGAGAGCTCCAGGGATGTAATTTTGTAGTCATCACCCATACAAAGGGTATGAATTTCAATGATATAACATCTTTGAGTCATTCTGCTCTGAAGGTAACCCCTCGCCCATATTCCTGTAAGCCTATAAGCAGACCCAGTATCTTCTTCATTCACCAAGTTGCTTTTTGGTGGCATTGTTAGTATGGTTTGTCATTGGTTTGTTCTTTGAAATAAGTAGATGTTTCTATGTCTTCTCAAGAAAAGTTATATAACAGTCTGGCACTTGCCAAGGAGATAATATTTTAGTTGACAATTATTTGAATTCACAAAAACCATTAGATATCTGAGTAGCTCTTTAAAGAAAAGATAACCACCTGGGCAAAGGTGCTTCATGAGGTGGGCTTTGTCTGTTTCAGGATGAATTTGAATACTAGATTTATCTATAGTGAAATAAATTGGTAATGTGAAATTTTTGCATTACTGTGACAAAAATATCTGATGAAAACAACTCATTGAAGGAAACATTTCTTTTGATTTACAACTTTATATTTCTCATTCCATGAGTGCATGGTCACAGCTATGTGGGCTGAACATTGTTATTGTGGAAGTATGTGAGAGAAGACAGCTCTTCATAGCAGACAGGAGGCATACACACATATACACACGCATGCACGCACACATGTGCACACACACAGATACACAGACCCACATAAGAAAGAGACACAGAGAGAAGCAGAGAGACAGAGGGGAACAGAAAGGAAGAAAGAACACACACAGACTTGGAATAATCCAAAGACCACCCTTTATGATATATTTCCACTACATAGGCATGACCTCTTAAAGGGTCCAGTTTCCCATAGTAACACCGCTAGTTGGGGAACAAGTATTCAAATGAGATCTTACATGATTATAGTCATTATACTTTGGTTAACCTACTCCAATCCTGGTAGATATGCATTTGGATAACTAGAATAGTCAACATAAAAGATAAGTTTTATACCTTTGCCTCTCACTTTCTGGGAAGAAAACACTGATTTTCACTAACTATAGATTGTGAAACTGAAAATTCAGATTCAATTAGAAGATTTGGATTAAATTATCCAACTCCACTCCACAGAGAACCTTTAGTTCTATTACTAGTATCATTAAATTAACACATTCCATGGAATTTCTTGTGATATGGTCAAACTGAGAAAGTATTTCTCCAGCTTGACTCTATCTGAAATGTACTGACCCATCATTTAACATGCTATAATATATAATGCATTTTAACAAGTATTTAACATACCATAATACTATAATGTATAATCTGGGACATACTTATCTAAATTCATTACTTGAGCCATTTCTGGAATTGAAGCACCTTTGTCTATGTTGTGATAAGTATTATTTTTTATTAGGCTAATTAAAACTTTATAAAAGCCCTATAATTTAAATGTATCTTTCTGTTATTTTATAACTATTGATTAATTTAAGGAAAAAAGTATATTGTTTATCCTAGAATATCCTTACTTTTCGAAACTATGACTGTAATATTTAACTGGCATCCATAAATATTTTTAAAAAGACATTTTTTAAGATGTAATTTTTCATGGTTAGAAACATTTCTTCTTAAGATGAAGCAACCCATATTGCAAATGACACAATATTTCTTAAGCACATTACCTCCTCAACATTGTTAAAATGTAAATAAAATAAATAAAATGGAATTTGAATCCACAGGTGTCTCTAACAGCTTCTCCTCCCTGACTGAGAGCTAATATGAGCTCCATCTAACCAGCTGATTTTTACAAGGCTGAAAAATCTGACCACTGGTTATCCATACTGTTGCCATAGCTCTAATGTCACTTTAATTCCAAAGGCAGTGGGCAATACCAGTACCTATGAATTACACTTTTAAAGGAGATTTTATAAATAATGAACGAACTGTGAGAGTTACTGGAATTTAAATGAATATATTTCATGATGAATATTAATGAGGACAAAAGACCAAAGGAATGTGTGTTCTAAAAATTAGTGATTAAAAGTGAATAACTTCTTCAAAACCTTTTATTGCATTTATATTAATTAATTAATTAACTTACTGTGTGTGTGTCTCTGTGTGTGTGAGCACACATGCAGCAGTGTTCACGTGGAAGTTAGGACTTTCAGAGGTTAGTTTTCTCCTTCTTTCACATGGGCCCTGTGGATCAAACTCAGATCGTGAGACTTAGTGGCAGGCACCTTTACCCATGGAACCATTTGCCAACTCCAAGGACAACTTCTAAGGCTATGGATAGATATAAGGTCCAGCTTGAGATGCAGGCCATGGAAGGAAGTCCACCTCTGAGACTGCTTGGAATGCCAGGAACCTAGTGTAGAACTGGATAGCTCAGAGACCTAGTATAGAACCAACACAAATGGCAAAAAAGTCAACAAAATGATTCCTAATGATACTCCACTACACTCACAGACCAGAGTCTAGCATAATCATCATCAGAGACTTCATCCAGCAACTGATGGGAGCAGATGCAGAAATCCACAGCTGTAGTATCAGGTGTACCTTAGGGAATCCTGTGGGAAAGGGGAATGGAGGATTGTAGGAACCACGGAGGTCAAAGATACTAATCATAGAGGCTCACAGAGACTGGATTGACAACCAGGAGCCAGTCTGGTCTGACCTGGGCCTGCTGCATATATGCTATGGCTATGTAGGATGGTTTTCTTGTGGGACTCTTGAGGGAGTGTGGGCTATCTCTGCCTCTGTTACCTGGTTTTAGTACCCTTTTCCTCCTAATGGGTTTCCTCGTCCAGTCTTAGTAAGAGAAGAGGTGTCTATTATTGCAACTTGATTTGCCATGTTTACTTGATATCCTTGGGAGGCCTGCCCTTTTCTGAAGGAAGAGGAGTGGGTAGGACTTAGGGAGGAGGGACTGGGAAGAGAGAAAGGAGGGGGAAATAGGTTTGGATGAAAAGAAAAATAATAAATTTTAGAAGCAATGACAAATAGTTCAGTTAGAGATCATGTCTATAAAAATAAAAAAAAAGAATTAGTATTTACTAGTAAATGATTTTTACTATTATTATTTCATTTGGACAAATTTAATCTCGATGTTAACCAAAAGGTGGTGTGTTGTGACAGTGTCTGTTATATTCTTGTTTGGTTTTATTTGATTGTTGAAGGCAGGATTATATGACAATATTAAATGTAATAAAACGTAATTCAAAATTTAATTCTGAGTGCTAAAGTCAGTCATAAGACAAAAGGGAGATAATTTCATCCAACTTTGAGACATGACATCTCAAAGTATTACCATTTTACTATCTGTTACTATTAGTTACACTGGTGTATTGAAGGCAGCTAGGTGTCTGTCTCCTGGGATTAGCGTTCTACCTCTGACACTGATGTAACCTCAAAGAAGAATGTGTTCTCTTAAATAGCTACATAAAATGAGATCATGCTCACAAATCCACAAGAAACTAATAAACCAGAATATGAATCTCCAGTCATGAATGACAGAAAAATGAGAAATGAAAGAGAAATACTGAGAAGACTGGATGCCTGCATAGCCTGACAAGCACACTGTGTTCCCAGGAGGAATGTCATTTATTATTTATTCATCAAATGTGTATTGATGTCTGATTTATGCCAGACATTTTGCCAGACAGTGGGATGAAAAATCAAATAGGGCATAGTCTCTACCATCACAGAGCTTATCGGCTAGTGAGACAGACAGCCAAGTAAAAATAACAATTATAGCAGTGTGAAGGAAAGAGGGTTCCAAACCTGAGCGGGCATCCGGAAAGGTTTCCCTGAGAGGTGAAAAGAGGTGAAGCAGAAAGTAATGAACGGTTAGCTCTCTGAGCAGAGGAGCAAGGCATTCTAGTCCAGCAGAGCAGCCTGACACTCAGCCGGGGTGAGAGTACCACGTGCTAAGGTGGTGGAGGCTGTGAAAGGGGATGTCCACCCTGTGGTATCTGACCAAAGATACCTCTGGACACTGGATCTGTCTGGTCATTGTACAGCCGAGGGGTACTGCATACTACAGACTCAGTTTTCCAGTCACACAATGGGTTCTTTGCACACTGTGTTTCAGATACTCACAGTACACTGTGTGTTGAAAATGAACAATACAAAATAGCTGACACACAGAATTCAGAAAGGATGCATAATGCTTTTCATGATTGGGCCAGATTGGTCCAGTTCCCTTTCACTGACTTTTGCATTTCTTTACCAAACTTTGTCGTGTTTCTGCAGCCATTTCTAGTGCCCCATTTCTTTTCCTACCACTCCTCCTGATGATGTGACAACCTCTCCAGGTGCTGAAATCCATTGTATCTTATACAAAGTCTCACGGGAGGTAGACATAACTTCTCACACTTTTTGGTTTCTAGTTTGAAGATGAAGTATTTTGTTCCTCACTGGTTTCTCTCTTGACTTTGATCAATTCGGAGTGTTTGTTACCTCAGCCCATCCTTGTCTTTTCATCCATCCATCTTAAAACCTTAAAATTCACCTTAAAATCTTTTTCATCTCTTAGGTGTGTATGTGCCTCATTTCTAGAACCATCTTTAGAGATACAGTAAACAGTTGAAGAGAAAGAATGACAAGATTAGACTGACATTTTAAAGAGGATTGTTTGGCAATCTCCAAAGTGGTTTAGTTAACGTGTGGATGTGATTAGATAGACCTAAGATAGTTGACAATTTTAATTGTGAGTAGGGACATAGTACCCAAGAATCTGGGATGTTTCTTTTTAATGATATTTTTATTCTTTGAAAGTTACATACATTTATATGGTGTATATTGCTCATATACATCCACAATGATCTTCCTTAGACTACTAGGTTAGAGTAACTGTTATTCTTTATAAACATATGGTTTGTGGGGGGACCGGTCCCACAATGGGCAGTGACCATCCACCCAAGGCCTTGGTAGGTCCCCTTAGTAGGTAGGAGACCAGGTGGGGTAGCCACAGAGAGATACACCAGGCAGAGAGATAGTTTGGGTATGGAGTTTATTTAGTCAGTCATGGAGGGGAAAGGGAAGGGGGAAGGGGAGAAAAAGGAGAAGGGAGAAAAGGGGAGAAGGGAGGAAAGAAGAGAGAGGTTACCTCTTCAGAAGAGGGATGGGAAGAGAAAGCAGGCTGGAGAGGAGGCGGGGATCCCCTTGCTTTGACAGATTGGGGGAGGGGTGATGGGAGTGGGTGGAGCTTGTCTCTTAAAGGGACAGGTTACCCAGGGGACAGGGAAGGTCAGCAAAATAGTAACAGTAGCCATAACTATTATGCTCATCAGCATAGCTTCAGGTTTGTAACAACTCACCACTAACTAAAGCACATGATTTGATTTTATCCAGTGTTTTAGCAATCTCTTATTTTCTGGGAAGCAGAAGAGCAGCTGTATGTACAGCTCAAGTGAGATTTAAGAAAAACTGAGACACAAGGGTTGTTTGCTGTCCCGGAGAGCTTCCTTTGTGATGGCCCTTTCCTTCAGTCCTCATCCCACACATTACTCCTTCCAGGTAATTTATTCCTACGTAGAACAGCTAATTAGCCTCCCTTTCTCTTCCTTCTGTCTTGTTTGTTGGATTGCTGGGAGGTGGTGGAAGGGAAGTCAGGTTCAACAGGCCTGAAAACCAGAGTTCTGACAAGCAGGGACTGAAGCTGTAATTACAGAGTTGCTGTGTGGAGCCTGGTGAGAGGCTGTCCTCACTGTGAAACCTTCTGTTTTGTCAATATTCTTACATCAGTGCTTGGCAGTCACTTCTGCTGCTTCAGGGTTTCTGCATCTAAAACAGACAAAGTCACTAATATCAACTCAGCGCTGCTTTGCATTTACAGTGACGAATTCTATTTTAGAGTACACCTGAGCTGGAGGTTCACGTCAAACTCTGAACATTTGCAAGTTTTTTTTCCCCTCTAGTGGGGACGTATCTGATCCTTTCCTAATTTACCTGTTGTTGATTTCCCGAATCTCTTTAAATCCCTTGCAAAGGAAGGTGTCTCTCCATCAGAGAAGCAATTAACTAGACTCCTGAATGCAGTGCATGAGGCATCTGTTAGAACAGCATAGAAGGCTAACCGAGACCCCATAGCACAAAGGGGATGTCAGACCAGAACAAACAGGCATGGAGAATTACCTGGAGGGAATACAAGGTTAAGGTGGAGCATATGTACAGTTAAGAGGAAGTATGACGAGTGGAATTGGTTGTTTTTGAGACAAGAAATACAATTTTTAAAATATCATGCATTGCCTGTGTTAGGCCAATTAGTTAAGCATATAAAAACGGTTGCTTTGTCTTACAGAGTTCTCTTTTATTCATTTATTACAGAAGAGAATAAAAATTTATAAAAATGCTCTATCACTTAATTTTTGTCCTCCAGTAAACAAAAACTAATCAAAGGACCTTAAGGGAGCAAGGGTTTATTTTGCCTTGAAGTTCAAAAGGATGCAGTCTGTCTTGATGGTAATAGGAGTCATGGTGGTAGGAGTAGGCAGGTCATGTCACATCAGAACACAGCTATGAATGCTGGTGTCTTTCTATCCAAGCCACCCACCATCCACACCATTTATTGTTACAAACCTGTAAGGTGGGCTTTCCACCTCACCTCAATTAACCTTATCTAGAAAAATCTCAGGCCTACAAATGTGTTTCTAGAGTGATGCTAAATCCCATCAAGTTGACAATTAAGATTAACTATCCATACTAAAGACAGCCTTGTTTTTATGTTACTAGGTATTTGCCCCAATCTCCTTTTGAGACATTATGAATCACTATTGTCTGCATCTTTTCTATCCAGTCTGCCATAGCCCTCAGGTACAAGCTGCTGATCACAACAACCTGGATCACAAGCCTATTAGCAGTGCTGGCCTCTTGGATGTGTAAAACCTGATACTCTCCCTTTCCCATTAGTTGATGATTTTCTCCCTTTCCCTGTCCTGTCTCTGAAATTCCTTAATGTGGTCCCTGATGACGGAAACTGTAGCTTTTTCAGGTCTTGGAGTCTGAGTTCGAGAGAAATCCTGGGAGAGAAGTCAGGAGTTCACATAAAAAAACACTCTAAACTCTGGTGAGGTGCTTTTAGCACCACTGCATGTGAGGAGAATGATGAGGTCTCGGATAGCTGTGAGGACCTGCTGATATTTGTCGGGTGTGGTTTCCACTTTCTATCAAGTTGAAATCTCTATTTAGTGGTAGAAGTCCCTGACATGAAACTAATTTTTAATACTCATTTTGATAGCTAAAAGGAATTAACACATATTATAAAGCACTTAATTTGAGGTAAGGTTTGTAGAGTATATATCTTGACTAGGTACAGCATTTTGGTTTTACAGAAGGAGCCGAGGCACTGGGATTTCATCTAAAGCTTAATTGGAAGAGAGAGAACTTGGCTCCAGGAAGTTAAGTAACCTCTCACTTGCTCTACAGAAATGGTTTGCCTTAATATAATTTTGCATAGCAATGAAAAATTGTAAGACTTGGTTGAGGAACTATGCTGCATTATTTTCAAGTCTCTCTTTTTCATTACTGTAGAATTAAATAGCCTTGCTTTTTGATATGTGAATTTTTTGTAGCTTCCAGGAGAGGGACGGCAGCATATATTTCTCTATGTCATTAATGTGAGGATCAGCCATGCTGAATTAAAAGGAGACGTTAGTGTGCTAAAAAGAAATCTTAAAAAGCATCAAAAATTTTCATTTGTTATATTTATGTGTGTTTTGTCATTGCAATGAGACTTCCTGAATAAATACTTGTTTAAAATTATGCTGAACACATGTGGCAGACCTTAACTGAACCCTCAGCTTAGGTCCGTGCCCATATAATATGTAGCCTGGAACAGAGGTGCCCACAGGCATTGACCCTAGAAGCCACAATCAGTGGACCTGAAGAGTGAGAAACAAAATAATCAATGGTTGCCTTTATATGATACTAGGGTTAAGAATCTTTCATCTTGCAATATTATTGTAACAATACTTGGAAATATCTTCAAAAATGTATGTACTGAATATATAAAAGTATCAGATGTTACTATAAGAGCTATACAAGTCTTAACTCCATTGTTCCTCTGAAAAGTAAGTTTGAGAATTCTATAAAAATATTAATATTAAGGAAAATTAAGGGTATATGTCCTGTAACATTTATCAATTAATAATGAAGTTTCAAAAAAACATCATGTTTTTCCTCTGTCAAATCATAAGTATAACAAATGTAAAAAATCTGATATTCAAAATTTTGAAAACTCAGAAAAATATGATGGAAACCATCAGAATAATTGAAAAATCCCTGTTGTCACACAGCACTTTAAAAGTATTCAGTAACATACTTCAATTTTGTATAGATGATGTATGTTTATACTGTTCCAAAGACTAATTTGTTTGAAAGTTTTCATTGACATATTTGTTGTTGGATATTTAGGACATAGAAAATTTATTTATTTATTTATTT
>LOJH01057536.1:0-10483 GCA_001685095.1 Ellobius talpinus | reverse complement strand
ATATATATATATATATATATATATAATCTTCAGTCTGGCCATATTCTGTCAAGCCATTGGCCTAAAGCAGCTTCTTTATTCATTAACCAATAAACACAACACATATACAGATGGACATCCCACACTAACTATATTGTCTATCTTTATTCATACAGGTATACTCATAACTTTTTATTTGTAGAGGTATGGCCATAACTTCTAGCAAATGTGTGATTACCAAATCAGTCTCTTCTGAACTCAAAACAGTTGCCCATTGAACTGCAGGATATGCATCCCTGATATGGTGCACATATTTTAATTTAACAAATTTTGATAATGAAATACATCCGTTTGTCAACTTTCATTTATTTGAATATCTTTTAGATTACTTTCTGCAGATAATGAAATTTGATTATACAAAGAGCAAGTAGGACATTTTTTATAATTTCTTTGGTTTGTTGCCAAGTGTTAGAAAAATCTTCCTTCAATACTTTTCTATTAATATGGTATTAGTTATGAAATTCTGAGGCTTCTAGCATATTCACCACCAATACCTGATCACTTCCTCATTACCTTGTGCTAGAGGTTCTGGTAATGATATTTGTCATATACAAAGATTTTTTTTATTTCTGAATACTTTAATAATTTAATAAATAACAAAGTTAATTCTGAATTATCTAAGTTCAGCAGTTTCATTATACAGAACAACACTTTCTGCATATTGGAAGTCACTAACTATATTCAGAGGTTCTGGAAGGATTAATAAAAATATTGATGATGATAACAATAATAATAATAGTAGCATGAGAATAGCATATAACTATATAACTGAAGTGAATCACAAGAAATTTAAACTACCTCATGTAAGTAAGATTCCTGACTTATAACCTGCCTTTTTTGATTTATTTTCATCAGTATATATTGTAGGGGCTCCAGAAATTGGTGTTCTCTTTATTATATTTAGTATATGAGGGAGAATCCACTTCATTATTTTTATAAACTGAAGACTCTTATTTGGAAGTTATTGTCTCTCCCAAATAATTACTGCAAGCTCTTTGCCAATCTTCTTTCTCTGCCCCTTATGTGGCAATTTAAGGATATCACAGTTTCTGCTTGGACTATTTCTGCCAATTGATGACGTCTCAGTTTTCTTTTTAGAATCAATTCAGAAAAATTTTCTACATAGATCTTAAGCTTTTACTCTGAGTATTAAAAATATCCATTCTGAGATATTATTTTTTCTCTGTATAAGAATTTCTGTAAAGACTGACTAGAATATAAAATAACCAGAAAACAATCAAACTCTCCATCTAAGCAAACTACATGTGCATCTTGTAATTTCTTTACAATCAGAGTAAATTCTTTCTCAGCTTCAAACAATAGTTTTTGAGCTATTGAATTACTTATCACCACATAAGGTTTAAAATAAACTATTTATTTCATGAGTTGTTGACCCATTGCAGATCATATTCAGTGAATATCTACCAGCAATTTTTGTCATTAAGAGCTCATAATTGATCATTTATAGAACTTTAAGAAAATACATGTTTTCTTGATTCCTCCTGAAATTTTGTTTTATCTACTGAAGCTGTTCTGTCATCCAGAGTAGTATAATTTTTTTAACAATAGGCAGTATGTCTTTTAAATGCTCTTTGGAAGGGATTCCCAAATGCTAATAGGAAATGATTGAACCAAATTTGACTTTGGGGCCTATTCAGGCCCTCTAAGGTATTTCCTAATGGCAAAAGATTGTCTTGCCTGTCCTATGTTAATATGCATTCATTAGTCCAATACCAGCCTTTACCACTCTTTCTGCCTATTTTAGAAGTATAGAGTCTTCTTTTTTAAGATTATTTCTAGAAAAAAGCATTTCCAAGTATCATCATTGATGTAGGAGGGTCTAGCTTCCATGGATTCAGGAAATACTATGCAACCTTGCAGGCAGGAAGACAGTAAAACAGTCCTACTCAGCTATATAGCACCTATGGCTCATGGCAATGACATGCATGACAAGATATACATAAAGGTGTAATAATGGAATTCACATGTCATTGGTAACCTTCACTGTCTAATTTGACTTAGGGCCCACTCAACAAGAAGGAACTCATGCCTAGTACTAGACCCTAGAAAATTTCTGGGTTTGTAGAGATAATAGAACTTAGGTAAGAATCTACACCTACCACAACACACAAGTAGAGCAGTGTTTTTTCTTACTAAATTGTGAATGTTATCTTTTCACACGGAGATATGTGTAACTATCATACCTTGACAAAGAAATTCTGTACAGCAAATGAAGATGATAAAGCTACAACTGGATACAAGGCAGAGAACAACAGATTGTCAGGAGCTCAATCCGAGTAGATAAATCTGCATCACAGCCCCTGCATGTATGGAAAGATGGAACAGAAGTCTGATGCAAAACATTCTCTACCAGAATGCCTAACTATGTAAGCCTGAAACAATGCTAGATCAACACACCTATTGACATGGAAGGAGGAAAATTGTGTGGAGTCCCATACCTTGAAAAGAATGACAAGCAACTAATAGCTATAAGATAGACTTAGAACTTTCATATATTTTAAACCTTCAAGGTCATTGTAAATTACTTTTCTGTAAGTTTTCCTAAAACCACAGTATTTAGATGATAAGTATTTTTTTCTCATTCACCCAGCTCTTCTTGGCTATATGAAGATCTAAGTTTAGAGAGAAGGAGATGTAGCTTCTTTCAGGCTGAGTACATTGTTGTTTGTCCAAAACTGAGTGGACATCGATAGGACTATATATATATATATATATATAGCAATAAATAAAAACAACATCATCAGGTTGTATCAATATATATTTGTGCATGCACAGAGAAACATAAGTAAAAATAATAATAAAAATCTATCAGCTTGGGAGTTTTGAAGTGTTGAAGAGAATATTCCTAGGAGCCTGGTAGGGAGGAAGGTGGGGAAGTGATGTAATTTTACTTCAATTATAACCTTAATTTTATTTTTATTTATTGAAGATAATTTTATAAAATAAATTCTGATCACAGTTACCCTCCCATAACCTCCAAAATCCCCCTCAAGTCCTAATGAATTCTACTGAAAGCTTGTTTCAGACACCAACACATTCTTGTCTGATGAGTGGGAACTAAACCAAGCACTATAAAGTAACCTGGGCTTTCATAAATTTTAAAGCTTCAAGCACATTGTGAATTATTTTTCTATAATTTTTCCATAACTGAAATATTTGGATGACATGTACTTTTCTACTCATTCACCCAAAAGTCCTTGGCTGTGTGAATAACTAACTCATTATTCAATACTCCACTACAGAAGCTACTTGTGTAAGGCTTATGAATTGAGGCCTCTAGACATTCAATAAAATAACAAGCATATTTTAATAGTACTCAAGACAAAAATTATTACTAAAATACATGACATGTCACCTAATTGTATTCTATTTATCTTGTTTATTTATTAGGAAACATGGGTTTGGGTGAGAATGCGAAGAGCTCCCATATAGCACAGTTAACAATGAAGAGTTTTGTCTAAAGAGAGTGTATATTGTTGAAGGAACAGCTACTTTTGTCCTTAAAATCAATAATTTATTCTCAAAGCTTTTGCTTTTTCTCACACTTTCTCCCCAGTGTTCTTCTCTAATGAAATTCAACCATTTATGTTCTGCATGTTTCATCACTTATTTCTCATTCTTATAAAATCTTCCTTTTCTTTTTATTCTTTCTTCCATTCTTTTTCTATATTTGTTTATTTTTTATTCACAACACTAGCTAGCCCCAATATTTTATTGTATTTCATTCACCTTTTTGGCCTTTCCTGACTTATTAAAGATTATTTTACAGAAACTGATGAGAATCATCAACTGGTAATGGCACTTGACACTTACCATCACAACCTGTGTTCAAATCTTGGGACCCTCATTATTGAAGGAGGAGAAAATCAATGCTTACGATATGTTTCCTAACCAAACACACACACACACACACGCACAAATACACACACACTCTCTCTCACACACACACAAACAGAAATAAATAAATATATAAAACATTCAATGTAGCATTATGAGTAACAAAGTGGTCATCATCCAAAAAGTCCTGGTAAATATAGCCTAAGAATAGCAATGACACCAAAAGCTTAAGTTTCATTTCATATTTGTTATAAATGAAAAGTATCAAGAGTCAGGACCATGAAATTATTTTAGTACTTCCATAGTCTTTATGATGTAAACACAAATGTGGTTGAAACTGAACCAATAATGTATTGTTACATTGTGTCTTTGGCCATTCATTGAGTCTTACTGTATGCCAGAAGTGGTCGATTCTGAGATTTATAATTTCAAATATTAGGTTTTGAGGAGATAGCCAAAGAAGTAAAAAACAATAGTTAGTTAATAATTATCTCTTATTTCTAAATAGCAATTCTGAAAATGTAAACTAAAATAATGGTGATATGAAAAATTAACTATTATTTGGAAATACAATAATAGATATCTCTGTTAATGGAATACATGTTTTTCAAGAATATAATAAACTGTCTTCTCATTTGCTCAATTTATCTACTTTTGCCAATTTTATTGACTTTTTTCTTTGAAGCATAATTTAAAAATGTGAGAAAATCTATAGCTTCAAAGAATAGTAACTAAGTAAAATGGGTTGAGGTCTTGAAATAACAAATGTTCAGTAAATATCCTTACTCAACAAAGACAGTGCTATTTTGGTTTTCTATTTTAAAATATATTTTATCTAGATTTATCTACAAAATACAATCATTAATATGAAGGTACATGTGAAATTTTGCATATTAATTTAAAGAGCCCTGCTATGTCATTTAAATGCTACAGCTTAATCAAATGTTCAGGGCACTTTCTGTTTCATTCCATTCCAATTTGCTAAGATGAAACAGGAATTTGGATAAGAATATATCTTTGTTTTATATTCTTTTTCATTTTTTTCTGAGTGTTGGGACAATTCACTCTATCTTAAAATTTAGAGTTAGCATTGAGATGTATGTTATTGCTGTATGAAATTTTTAAGAAGCAGCAGCACAATTAATGACTGACACATCAAATCTTAGTGTGTCTGAATAAAGAATAGTCTTGAATGCTTTAGGGAGGGAAATAAAGTAATAAATTATCTTTAACATCTTTTCAGGCTCTCTTCCAAATTTGATCCTGTCTGCTGTTCTATTAAGCTGTCGTTTCCACCTACACACCATCATTTTTCTAGTGAAAGTACATCAAAAATACAGGCATTAATGTACAGAAAAGTTCCTCTTATTCCCATTAGTCTTATTGTATTCTGAAATGCCTAGTATCATTTACATGACAACCTAGACACCTTGACTGTGCTGGAAAACCTCACCAGAAGAACCCACATGACATTGGCAGTTGAAGAGGAAAGGCAGAAAGAATTATCGGGTGTGAGACAAAGGCAGAGCACAGCGTAAGCCACATTCTTTATTCTTACAGTGGAGAATATCCACCCTGGGCACTGAGTTTAATTGCTGCAAACAACTCCAGAAGGCTGCTCATTCATTCCCATTGTAGGTCAATGAGCATATTTGCATGGTAGAAATTACTAGCAACTAGGTCTGTCCCCAGGAGAGCATCCATGATGCTATTCACAGACCATTAACAGCAGAATTCACCCATGACCAACAGAGGCTGTGAAGAAATGCTCTCTCCTTGGGAACCACATTAGTGAATGCATGACACTCTCTTTAGACATATCCCTTATGTACTCAGCAACTTTTACAGATTTTGGAATAAAGCTTTTTAATATACTTAATATGTCCCCTAACAGAAATGCTAGAGTTTTGTAAGCTTTAGAAACAAAGGAAACAAAACAAATTAACACACAGAAATTATTTTAACCTTCCTTGTTCATTATTTTCTGTTTATGTCAGCCTTCTGAATGTAAAAATAATTTGAGTAGAGACATAAATAATTGAAAGAAGTAAAAATGAATTGTCCTTTAATATGGATTTTTATGGAAAAATTTCCATTGACTTTCTTGAATAAATATGTTTTACTGCCACTGTGTCTCAAATCCTGTGTTCTTCCCTGGAGAGACTGTGGGTCACAGGTAATTTACCTAGGTTTCAGGATCCATATGGTAAAAACAAACAATCAAATGTAACCTAAACCAAACACAACAAAAACCTGAAAAGGTATTATTCAGCAAAGAACCTAAAAAAATATTGTTGAGTTCATATTGTGTTTACCATCAACTGCTGGGCATGGTACTTAGCCATTAGATTGGCTTGTATACTAAGTGAGACTCCACTGGAGAAAACTAATTTTTCATTTGTGAGTAATTATCAATTTGACATAGCTTCTGTCCGAGGGATGGAAGCTTATGTCTACTTCTTCTATCTGAAATGTGACCCCATGTGTCCCTGTCCACTGAAAACTCTGTGCATGCTACCATGTGATTTCTCTGTGCATACTACCATGTGATTTCTACCAGTCTCTGTGATTTCATGTGTGCAAGAGTCACAATGTGTTTAGAAGAATTCTTTCCATGGTATCATCCATCACTTCTGGTTTATACAATCTTTCCACATCCTCTTCTCCAGGGTTTTCTGAGGCCTATGGGTAAGAATTTTGTTTCATAAAACACAAATGTCACTTTGTGAAGAAAGAAAAAAAATGAACCTGTTTATTATTACTGAATATCAAGAATGTACACACTGGTTTATAAAATATTATTTTTAATGGATTTTCTATGAAAATGTGACTCATCTTACACAGAAACAATATTTACTTTAAAAATTACAAACATATTGCCATAAGTTATTTCCTTAATATGTTACTACTCAGGTAAATAATTTTAAATGTGATCACAGGGAATATTGTCATGTTTGTCAAAGTTACTGAATACTAAAGGAAGTAAAATCAGTATGAAAGTAATTTAGAAAAAGAACTTATTATTTCTGTGCATCATTTCTGTGCATTGTTTCTGTGCATCAGAAAAATGTATTTAACAAATGATCACTGATTCTTTAATGTGGTAATGCCAAGAAAATGCCTTTTACTGAGATTTTTTTATAGAAAACTTATGACAGGATAGGTAAGGTGAATAAATCATTTTCTTTTTTTAATTGATTTTTATTTAGCTCTACATTTTTCTCTGCTCCCCTCCCTGCCACTCCCCTCCCCTCAACCCTCACCCAAGGTCCCCATACTTCCAATTTACTCAGGAGATCCTTACTTTTTCATTTTCTAAACTGATCCTATACATGCATGGTGAAAGGAATGGAAAAACAGAAATGAAAAAAATTTTTGTAAACATATATCAATATATAAATGGAAGAAAAACTCACTAAAGGTTTGTGAATGTTATGGTTGGAATAGATGTTCCAGGAGATGAAGAAAATTTATAAGAAGTAAAACAGAAAAGAAAAGAAGATATAATTCATATGAGTTGCAAGGCAGACTGATCTATGATGAAGATGTATAAATTTTCTCTTAGATGTAAAGAACTGGAATTTACGTTATAGCTTGTTTAAAAGTATCCTCTGACATTCACAACATTTAGCATCTCTCATATGTAACATATAGGTGGAATGGAGGAAAGAAACCTAACTTAGATTTAAGACACAGTCAAGATGCACCAAATGATATAGGCACTGTGGAGAAATAAAGATTACTGCCTTGTATCCCTATTGTCTCACACTGAGGACTCTTCAGAAATTTAAAGTAAAAATTTCACAGACTACATAGATTAATCATATTTGATGATATGGCTAAAATTTGTCTTAAAAACTGACACATATGTATGGTAGTTGCAATGTGAGGTCTCAGGCATCTGAATATTTTACCTGGCATCGGAATATTTCATACCAGTTGTTAAACTCTTTAGGTATATTTGGGAGGGTGGATTAGCCAAAGGAAGTATGTTACTACAGCTGAATTTTGGGATTCCAAAATTCATGTACCATTCTGGTTGCATTTTCTTTTCCTACTTTCAGTTTTTGGTCTGCCACTATATGTACTGCCTATGGCTATGCTTTTCCCAGCAGTATGGACCTCAAAGTTCTACATCAAAATAAAACCAAAATAAACCCTTGCATTCTATAAACTGTTTTGGTCATGGTGTTTTATCACAACCATAGAAAAGTAAGTAAATTTTATATGCCCATATTCACTAATTATTGTAATATCTTACAATTTACTCATATATCAGTATACACATTCAGTTTTGATGTAAAAGTTTCCAAGAGATTCTGAAATAGTAAATACTGGTAAAGAGCCATTGAACAAATTACTAAGTTCAGGATTTTAATATGCAGTTTCAGAATGATTTTTCATATTATCCTAAATTTTTATATTTTTCAATGAAGCCTAGATTATATCATTATAACATGTACTAAACATCTATTGTCACAGTTTTATATGAAAAAATATTGAATCACTAGCAGATAACAGTACAATGAAATCCCATTCATAACCTAGAATAACTAGATATTTGAATAGAGGCATTAACAGCACTTCAATACACTTCTGTAGGTTAGTTCTGTCTTACCTAATCTAATAAGGCATAAGGTACAATCATGAAAACTAACTGTTTATTAAACCTGCATCTCAGCCTTCATCAGTGTAGCTGACATATGTCCTCATAATGACACTAGAAATAAAAATTGAAAATCAACAAATACACAAATGTATTTTTATCAATTCTCTGCTCACCACATGCTCTTCAGAATCAATAACTCAAAGTAAACCATAAAATGAAAACTTTAAATAGAGAGTGTTGTAAAGTTACAAAAGTGATGATTGAAATAATAGCCTTTAAATTAACTGATCAAATCATATAAAATGTTTAAAATTGACATATATCTAATCTGCTGGCATAAAACCTGCATGTATATATATATGGAAATATATATTCTGCTATGTTGATAATTACCACTAACCATTATTCTCTATACATCTATACCTATATCTACCTATCTATATCTCTCTCTATATATACAAATATACATATATATGTATGCATATATATACATACACACACACGTGTGTGTTTAAATTCACCTGGAAGATGAGATGGGCCTCTTTGAGGATTATTTTGATTCAATGAAGTAGGATGTTTCACCAAATATTGAGTATACCATTCTCTAAGCAGGGATAGTGTTCTTAATTAAACTAAGAAATCTTGGGTAGTTAAGGTCACATATGCATTCATCTCTTACTAGTTTATCACTATGACTGCAGAATTATCAGTGGTGCTCACTTTCTGTGACAGATTTTTCACAAAAACAGTAAATTATAACCTAGAATTGTGAGCAGAAATAAACTATCTCAAGTTGCTTTATAAGGATATATTAATAGGAAAATAAAGTAAGACATATATTAAATATGAATATATCTGTCTATATGCATACAGCATCAAATACACACACATACATACACGTATCACCATTTTGACAAACCTTTGCTTTAAAAATGAAATCCCTATCAAATGAGGCCCAGTAGGCACACAGAATATTATTGATTTTTTGTAATTCATAATTTGAATGCTTATTACTTCAGAATCAAATTAGAGACACAAGCAGTCACTTTCTTCTGATCCTGCTGAATACAATGAATATGATCTGGCTTCCTTTGGTTCCCACTGTTTGTCATTCCTGAGGCAAAGAGTTAAAAAATGTTAGACATCTCCTGTTATACTGGCATCAAAGAGTTTAAATAAAATGTCTAAATTTAGAAAATATAGCTCAGCAAGAGACATATTACCACATTTGATATTATTTTTATTTTTCATCTAAGAAATGGGCTTTTGATATAAAGAATGGCTGCTACTTATGTGGAGATCGTCAACTAATACTTTCTCTGAGTTTTCCAGCATTCTATAATAAATAATAGTGAAATCATATAAGCCTCAAGCTCCTTTATAATAAATTGAGACATCAGAAAACTGTATTTATAACTACCTTTAATTATACCACTTAGTTTTTTCGAATACTTTGAGAATTATTCTGGTCCTCTCTCAGGCAAAGAGAATGCTTTCTTAAATTTTTCCACTTCCACTCTGACTTAAGACTTGCACATCTTGATGTCATTGAATCCTTTATTGACACTATCAGAAAAAGCCACAACAGAGGACATGTCTTCTGAATTGAAAGGGAAAAAATAAAATCAGGGATTCAAGCTACTACAGCTGCTGCCAAATTTCAAATGAACCCAGAACTTTTTTTTGCCTGAACAAGAACACCAGTGTTACAGGTAACCATGATGTCTTTTACCCAAAAGACTGAAGTAGTTTCATGCATTAATTACTATGCAGTTCATAGATATAATCAAGAGTTTATTGTCCAGTGAAAGGTTTGGCAGGCTCTGACAAACAAGGCCAAATCCAGGTTCCTGCTTTCCCCTAATGACACATTCAATTTTTTTTATTTCAGACACTTTTTTATTGTTACTAAAAAAATTTTGCACCTCCTCCCCTCCTCCCAATTCCCTCCCCATCCTCCAATCCCCCCTCCCCTTC
>LOJH01057535.1:0-11539 GCA_001685095.1 Ellobius talpinus | reverse complement strand
CATTGGTCGACTTCTCTGTTTTTATGCCAGTACCAAGCTGTTTTCATTACTGTTCTCTGATTCTTTTGATGACTTTCAGGACCTTACTCCTCTTACTTGGTGGCCTTGACCAGCCTTAATACATGGTGAGGCACTTATTCTTACTGCAACTTGATATAACTTGTTTTGTTAATATCTATGGGAGACCTGCCCTTTTCTGAACAGAAATGGAGGAGGAGTGGAGAAACAGAGGGAATGTAGGAGAGAGGTACCAGGAGAAGAGGAGGGAGAAGAAACTGTGGCCAGGATGTAAAATTAATTAATTAATTAAAAAAATAAAATCATCCTTTTATATTAGATGAAATAATCAATTGAGTATGACTTTATGTCATTCTTACTATGTTTATCTATATAAGCATATATATCTATAAGCACATATGTATATATTTATATATATATACATACATCAAAACACAAGTAGTAATAGTGGGATGTAATAGGTATAAAAATAATAATACACATACTTATTTATGTTTATAAGTTCCTTTTCAAATGTGACGATAGTTACCTTTTATATTTGGCAGCATCCACTATCAAAATTGTACTTACATAATATAAATATTAAAACAAAAGCTAGGGATAGTTGTAAAGGTAGCATAATAAACAGAAGTCAATGTTCTAGTTGAAAAAGAGATTAAAAGTGAATTCATGCCTTGCCTCTTTAGCAAAAGAGCCAAACATACTAAAAGATTAATACATCACTGAGAAATCATAATTAATTATTAAGGAAAAGTGAAAGAGAACAAATGAAGTTATACAATGAATGTCCAGTTAAACTATATACAAGTGAAACAAAGGGAGCATTTTAGAGAACTGAAGAAGCTGTCCTTCTGGTTTGAGAAAACCAAGATCACATCATGTCACTCTCATCTGCGATCCTCGTTTGAACACACATATCTATGACCATGGAGAAAGCGAGCACCTCCTAAGATTATCCATTAGAGCATTCTAATTCAGTGTGTGTCAAACTGGACAGTAACCCAACTGTCGATCCTAGAGATTTCACACATCATTCATATCTATTTTCTTCAGTAATTTATTTCCCTAATTAAGCAAATGTGAAGTATAAATCAAATTGGAGATAAGATTTTTTCCAAACATTAGTAGATGCTGTTTTCAAATACTATGAAAATATTTACAGCAAAAATATTATTATGTTGACCTCATCAATGTTTTCTATCATTTTGAATTAAAAATAAATTGCAAAGATTGATTTATTTTTCCTTCAATGATCATTTTTATATTATTTAAATTTGAACTGAAAATATTATGAGGTTTAAGAAGATATAAATAATTTGACGATGATGAGTAACAGGATTAGATTAGACGTACCTTGCTGTACAAACAACCAACTATACTAAAAGAACTTCATACATCACTAAGAAATCGTATTATGTGATGGTCAGTTTCAATTCTCAACTCTGTGAGATCAAGAATCACTTGGGGGATGAGCTCTGAACTGGCCTGTAGAGAATTATCTTGGTTAGACTGAGTTAAGAAGATTTCCCCACTGTGGGTGGCGCTGTCCCCTGGTTAGGTTCCTACACTATATGAAAAGGAGAAGATGAGCTGAACTCAAACTTGCATTGTGCTTTGTTTCCTGAGTTCCAATACAGTGTCATCAGCTGCCTCAAGCTTCTGATGTAAATGCTTCCTTCCCATGATGGACTATAGTTAAGAGCCAGAATAAACATTTCTACCATCATTGGTTTGGTTTAGTTTGTGAAGAATGCTCTATTTTTAATAATTATTTGAGAACTTCTTGTGTGCTTACTGTATGTTTGGGTCACATTCACTTCCACTCCTCCCCCAGACTCACTCAAACCCCTAGAAACACCTCTCCTAACTTCACACCCTTTTCTTCCTTTTCATATCCCATGTTATACACTTGTTGCTGTCTGTGCAATCCTGGTGTGAAGCCAAGCCCTAGAGAATTTCAACCTAACAGTAACTACACCTTTAAACAAAAGTGACTGTCCCTCTCCCAGAATCTGTCAGCTATAGATGGCTTCTCAGTTTTGGGTGGGGGCTTGTGACCCCCCCTACTCCACAGTAGGATGATGCTGACTGGCTTTTGGCAGGTCTTGTGAAGTCAGCCACGGCTGCTGTGAAGTAGCAAGTGCAATAATTCTGCAATGCCCAGAAGACACTGTTCCAACCCAGTTCTCCCTGATGTCTATCTCTTACATCCTTTCTACCTCCTCCTTTGGGAATGTCTCTGAATCTTGGAGTTGGGATTTAACATAGATGTGTTATTTGGGGCTCTACAGACACTTGTTCTTTGCACTTTAACGAGTTGTGAGTATCTGATAGCCATTATCCATTATACAAAGCACCTTCTCTGATTAGGGTTTTAAACTGCACTAACCTATGAGTAAAAAGATATGAATTTAGAAGGCAGTGTTGTTCTTTATAAATTTAGCAAAATAATAGTAACAGATTCACCCTTGGAGCCTAAGACATCCCCAGCCATTGGGTCTTGGCCAGATTTTCCATACCAGGAATGCATTTCCTCCTGTGGAGCAGGCTTTGTTTCCAAAGAAAAAGTGCTTTGTTATCTGTGTAGCGTTCATGTTACTAGGGCACCGGTCCTCATCTCATGTCTTGTCAGAATAGTAATGCCTGTAGTTTACAGCATTCACATTTGCATGACACTCTTTTCCCACAGCATCCTACATCCTTCGAGTACCATGAAAGCTAGACATCATAAAAGAAGCCCCCAAATCAACTCCAACTTTGTTTTTCCATGCCCTGCCCCCAAAAGTGTGATATCTTTAGCAGTAGGTTCTTACCGCCAGGATCTGCTGAGCAGCAAAGAGCAATGGCAATTACCTATATTATTTCGGGCTCTCTGGGACACACCTATCTGACAGCTGTGGGTAAGGGATCCTGCAGCTGGCACTGGGCTTGATATTTGCCAGTCTATCACTTCTGAAAGGAAAAATATCCCATGTGTCAGGTAACTATTTTCTATAAATATATGCATATGTAAATATTTGGTAGTATTATAAAGTAGTATATTTCCATAATTCTTCAAACATCCTTATTGTTAATTATCACTTATCTCACATCCCCAGTCCTAGCCTCCCAACCCTCTCTCCACTTAAATCTCCCTTCCCGTTATTATTCATTTCCCCTTCAGAAGTTGCTTGTTATCAAGGTATATGATCACAACACCAGGAAAAGAAGCTAAGATACTACTTAAAATAATGAAACAAAGAATCAAGGACATATTATTATAGCATATAAACCCTTCTCATTTTGCAAGGGTTTCTCATATCAAAGAATATCTTTCTAGTAACTAGAAAGCAAAAGTTCTCTGTTCAAATTATATGAAGGGATAACATCTCTATTCTCAGGTTGTTTTTTCTTTCTTTTGTTATTAAGGGAAAGGAAGGGAAGCTATATCATAATGATCCTCACTAGCTTCTTATTGTTATTCTTTTCTGAAGCAAGCTGTTGATTACCTGCAACCCTTAATCATTGTCAGCCTCAACTTAGCAAGCAAAGGTTCCTGTTTCCTGTAAATATCTCCCTTATACAATTTTTAATTTCCCAGATTTAATAAGAATTAGGTCAATACAAACTTCAACTATAGTCATTTATTAGCTACTAAAATATATTTCTTAAAATTACAATATAAAGAAATTGGCATAATTCCAATCACTGTAAAAACAGAAAAGAAGGCATGATATCCCATGTCCTTGGTATATCCATTGTTGATTCACAAATCTTCAAAATTAATGAGAAATCTGACGTTATAGTTGGGATCCCTTAAAAAACAACATATAGTCAGTTGCTGTTAGGGAATTTTGAAAGTTTCTTTTTTTTCTTTTTCTTTTTCTTTTTTTTTAAGATTCTGTAAGAGCTTTTATAAAAAAGTCAGAGGTCCTACAGATAATGACAATTTACACATGTGTTATAATGTATAAAGCTTTCAAACATAATTATGTAAGATTCTGAATTTCCAACCTTAATTTTAATTTTTAAACTTCATTGAAAGTAACATGCCTAGAACAATGCTTATATTAATTAAATTCTACACCAAAGAGCAGGGCTTTTCTCTGGGCATGTATGGTAAGTACCCTCACACTATGCATTCCTTTTAACCAGCAGGCACAATAGTGAAGAGGGAAGAGTTCAGATTTCTGTAAATTCATAATTGCCAACCCAATATGTTGCTTTCTATTATATGAAATTGGTTATTTCAAAAACATAAAAAAATTAGAACTTTCATTGCTTCCCACATAAAAGTTCAGCAGTTTTAAAAATTCTTCCAGCCACTCTTTCTTCCGTAAAGCTGAGCACAACTTTGCTTTTCCTTGTTACACTGAAAATGAATTCATCTAAGCAGTTTCCTTTATGCATAAAAAAGGTAAATATTTCAAGTGAGCTATTTCTTTCCTGTGCCAATCTAATCAAAGAGCATCCACTAAATCTTTGCACCTATGTTTTATTTTATTTTCCACTTTCATGCATGTGCCTCTGTGGTATGTGTAGGTTTGTTTGTTTTGTGAGGAGGCATAGGTGTGTTGAGAGTGCATACCTGTGAGAGAGCATTTGGAGATCTGGTGTAGGAGGTTGTTCTGTCTATCTGTTGCTTTCATTGGTTGAATAAAGAAACTGCCTTTTGATAGGGTAGCACTTACATAGGCGGAGTAGACAGAACTGAATGCTGGGGAGAGGGAGAGGGAGAAAGCCACCATGGAGCTGACAGGTCAGACATGCTGAATCTTTCCCAGTAAGCCATGACCTCGTGGTGAACACAGATTATTAGAAAAGGGGTAAATCAAGATGTGAGAGTTAGCCAATAAGAGGCTAGAGATAATGGGCCAGGCGGTGATTTAATTAATACAATTTCTGTGTGGTTATTTTGGGGGTTAAGCTAGCCGGGTGGCCTGGAAGAACAAGCAGCCCACTCGCTCCTGTTACAGAGATCTGAAATTGATGGCTGGAATCACCCTCTCTTGTTCTTAAGCTTTCTTCAGTGAGATGGGGCTTTTTAAACCCAGGACTCAAGGTAGAGCTAGTTAGTCTTGCTAACCAGCTTGTCCTGGGGAATCTAATCTCTGACTTCTAAGGCTGAAATTACAGGGCACCGACCATGCCCACCTAGCACTCACATGGGTTCTGGGAATTTGAACTCTGGCTTTCACATTTGCATGGCAGGTGCTTAAGGAGGAGGCCATCTTCCCAGCCTATTTTTGCAGGTATAATTTTGTCATTTTTATTACTATGTGTCCTTTATGCACTATACTGTTATAATTCAAGTCCATCTCTAAGGTCAGTGACACCTGTTACATATGTATAGGCCAGCCATAAAGAATTTATCAAAACATCTACTTAAGATCTGATTGACTGCATTATGCCTAACAATAACTGAAATAGCAAACATGTACAAACAAATATTTTTATAATAAGTATTTTAGTACTTACTGAATAAAGCAAAATAATACCAGGTTTATTTAAAGTCATGTCCAAGTTAATTGCTTGCCCCAGTAATCAATCTACCAGTGGTTAACTCACTCCAGACTCTACACTCATGCACATATAGGCAACACTAAATAAGCTCAGTGAGTTTTAAAAAGAGGATATGAAAATTAGATGAGAAATGTATTAGGGGAGGCACCAACGGGAGCTTGAGGGTGGGAGAAAGGATGGCTACAATCAAGATATATTGTCTACATGCACAAAATTTCAAAGAATGAAATAAAATAAAAATAAATTTAAGACACCTTTTGTTTGGTAAAAAAAAAAAAAGTCTTATACCCGGGTGGTATTTCAGTTGTTAAAATGCTTGGACTGCAAGCATGAAGACCACAGGGCCACATAAAGACCTAGGTAAGATGGTGTATGCTTTTTATCCCAGTATTAGGGAAGCAGAAATTGAAGGTGCCATAGGCATCACTACCAGCTAGTCTAGCCTATTTAATGAAGTTCATCAGAGAGCCTGCTTTAAATGAAGAAGACTGTGCTCCTGTGTGTGACATATGAGATTATCCTAAGGACTCCACATACATGCACACCCAATGTCATATACCAGCTTCCTCCAGGGTTGATCCTTTCAGTCCTACAGGAATGCTCATTAAGCCTCAGAATATTCTAAAGGAAGGTAAAATATTCCATCCCATAGAAACATGCCTTAAGACTCAGAAAGTAAACAACATAGGATATGAAGGAAATCCCTAAAACTGAGCAGATGCACTAGGCCCTTCTCACTAAAGCTCCCATAAGTAGTAAGGACTGATAAGACAGATACTCAGACCACCTAAGCTTCCTGGAAGGTACAGATCAGCTGAGCTGCCTAAGGAAAAAATGTCATGTCATTGACCTGTTAAGCTCCTAAAAGTGGTGTGCTAAGGTCTAAGGTTTCAGTTTTCACAAACTGTCATCAATTTTAGAATGGACTTTTGGTGATGAAGCTGTCTTTCTGTTAATCCAACTCCTGTAAACAACCTTTCACCTATATGCTGTAAGTAACCCAAATAAATTTATTGGTTCGTCATGTTGAACTTTAGTGATATTCTTATTTTTCTCTGGGGTAGGTGTTAGAGAGGTTCACATCTTCACAAGAATAATGTCACTCACACAACACCTCCACCATGAACACACATATATACATACCCACTTGTACATGCAAATATATATGTTTGTCTTCCTTTGCAAAGAGGCAATGCATGCATCTAGATAAAAGTTCAGATAACAAAACAAACACAAAGTATAAAGTCAATATCATCCTATGGTATTGTCTTATTTAGAGCTATTACTGCTGAGATGAAGCACCATGATTAAAAGCAATGAGGGAAGGAAAGGATTTATTTGGTTTACACTTCCACATCACTGTTTACCATTGAAAGAACTCAAACAGGACAGGAACGTGGAAGCGAGAGCTGATACAAAGGCCGTGGATGCATGCATCTTGCTTGCTTCCTCCCCATGACTTGTTCAGCCTGGTTTCTTAGAGAACCCAAGACCAACGAACTACCCACAGTGGTCTGGCCTTCCCTCATGAATCACAAATTAGGAAAACGTACTATATGCTTACCTACAGACTGATGTCATGGAGGCATTTTCTTTTGGTGGGGGGAGGGTCAGAAAGAAGGGGGCAGTGTTGAGACAGGGTTTCTCTGTGTAACTGCCCTGCCTGTCCTGGAACTCACCCTGTAGACTAAACTGCTCTCAAACTCACAGAGATCTGCCTGCCTCTGTCTCCCAAGTGCTGGAATTAAAAGCATGTGCCACCACAGTGCAGCTGCAAAGTGGCAATTTTTGGATGACATTTTTATGATCACCCATTCATCCTTTAGATATATTTAAGATTTGTACATTAAGTATAATTATGCATTAAAAACAAAGGCACATTCCCTAATTTGGACTTGGTTTCAGGAGACTATCATTCTAATTGGTTCTCAAGTTCTAAACATGCACCATACTGTCTCCCAGAGCCTATCAGAATAGAGAAGCCTGGACCTCACCCCTTACTTTTCACTACCAGTAGTGTCAGAGTTCAATTTAAGCATTTATATTTGGAACAAGTTTCTAGGCAACCGTAGTAAAGCTAGCCAGCCAAGCACTTGTGAAAACCACAGATCTTTATGAAGTGTTCTGGGTAGCATTTCAGAATTGACCTTCTTAAGATAGTCGCTACATCTTGAGCTTAATGGAAACTTAACACTGTGTACTTAGTGGGTTTCAGAAAATGCTTTTGCTTGTTTAGTTCTAAAATTGAGAATAAAAAAATGCATTATCAATTTTTTAAATTATTTGTTATCTTTTCCTCCTCATTTACCAGTTCAGAACAGTCTTAAACTTGCTCTCAGAGAGCAGCGGTGCAGAAAGTACACTTGGGTTATGGAAGCTTTCTGCTAAGAAGTTTCTTTTCAATTCACTTTGATTTTATTTGGTATTATATTTGCTACAAATAGCCACAGTCATCCTGGCAAATGTAATATCATATAGTATAGTATACTTAATTGAACATCAATGTAGTTATTGATTTCAAATTAAGCATTATTTTGATACTAGTAGACAAGGATGTTTAAAATAAAGGATGATTCAATAATGTTTTGGTTTCAGAATATTACTAAATTCATGTTGTTAAGATCTTTAATTTACCATTTTTAAAAGTAAATTTGGGTATAGGTATGTGAAAATGGCATGTTTGATTGAGTAAGGCCATATGCATACCAATAGCATATGCTCAGACGCCAGAGAACAACACTGCTGTCATCGCCATCCATCTTGCTTGAGTCGGGATCTCTAGTTATTTGCTACTATACATGTCATGCTAGCTACCCTGCAAGCTTCCAAAGAATCCCCTGCCTTCGTCTTCAGGGTTATAGTACAGGCACTGCAATGCAGACATCTGCTACCCATTCAGCTATACATGGGCCTTATGGATCTGAACTTAGGTCTTCAAGCTTGTGTGATATGTAAGTTACTTTTCTATCCCAACAATAAGGCATCATGATCAAGGCAATTTATGGAAGAAAGAATTAAATTTGGAGTTCATAGCTTCATAGGGTTAGAATCCATGACCATCTTAGGTGGGGAGCATGGCAGGTAGGCATGGCACAGTAGCTGTACCTGTGGGCTCACATCTTGACCCACTAGGCAAAGATAGCTAACTTGGGTGTTGGAAACCTCAAAGCTAACCTTCTATAACACACATTTTTGAAGGAGCCATACCTAATCCCCTCCTCCCCACGACCAAGCCTCCAACCCTGCCCCCTTTCCCCCAAAAAAACAACCTGGTACTAAGTATTCAAATTTATGTTCCTAACAGAACCATTCTCCCAGGTCTAAATTTGTTATGATCATTATCTCTATATTATTAACTTAAGTAACTTATATCTTTTGTTTTTACATCTATAACACATAACCAATTTAATTGATGAAATGAAGTGATATAAATTCTTTCCAAGAAACACATAAGCTTTACCAAATTTTGAAGGATAGTTAAGAAATGAGTAGACCCTCCTCCTCCCCTTAGAAGGGAAGCAGGGAGAAGAACTAGAGGGAATGGGATAGTCAAGATGGGGGAAAGACAGAGACAGAGAGGAAGGAAAGAGTTATTTTGATTGAGGGAGCCATTATGGGGCTAGCAAGAAACCTGGCACTAGAGAAATTCCCAGGAATCCACAAGGATGACCCCAGCTAAGACCCTAAGCAATAGTGGAGAGGGTGCCCAAACTGGCCTTGTCCTGTAGTCAGATTAATGAATATCTTAAATGTCACCATAGAACCTTCATCCAGCAACTGATGGAAGCAGANACTAGAGAAATTCCCAGGAATCCACAAGGATGACCCCAGCTAAGACCCTAAGCAATAGTGGAGAGGGTGCCCAAACTGGCCTTGTCCTGTAGTCAGATTAATGAATATCTTAAATGTCACCATAGAACCTTCATCCAGCAACTGATGGAAGCAGAGGTAGAGAGCCACAGTGGAGCATTGGACTGAGCTCCCAAAGTCAAGTCGAAGAGTCAGAGGAGTGAGAATATGAGCAAATAGGTCAAGACCATGATGGGTACACCTACTGAAACAGTTTATCTGAGCTAATGGGAACTCACCAACTCTGGCTGGACAGGGAAGAAACCAGCATAGGATCAAAGCAGGCCCTCTGAATGTGGCTGACAGTGGTATGGCTGAGGCAGTCTGCGGGGTCACAGGCAGTGGGACCTTTATCCCTACTGCTTGTACTGGCTTTCTGAAACCCATTTCTTTGGAGGGTTGCTCCACCTAGATATAGTAGGGAGGGCCTTGGTCCTTCCTCAAAGCAATGTGCCTTACCCTCTCTGAGGAGTGGATGGAGGTGGAATGGGGGAAAGTGGGAGAAACAGGAAAAAGGGAGAGAGTGGGAACTGGGATTGGTATATAAAATGAAAAGAGATAGTTTTTTAATAAAATAATTAATTAAATAAAGTAAAAAAGAAATGAGTGGGAGAAGAAAAAATGAGTTAATTTTCCTCTATCAATCTATTATAGTAGTCACATGACTCCCTCTGGTGGCAAATGTAGCATTAATACTAATTTATTTCTAGAGAACTCTGGGTATGTATACTATTAATGTAAAGCTAATGCTTTTTTTTCCTTTTTTGTGGGAAATTGTCTTTTCTTTCTTCATGATACAATCCAATGTGACCACTGGAAGCTGTCAAAATTATCAACTAGTCAATACAGGAATAAATTAAATTTTTCTCAAAAATAATTATGGAATCCATCAAATTATTTACACTGCCTTTTAACAATCAAACAAGCATTAAAGCAATTAGCTAAAGAAAATAATGTACCCAAACCAAATCTCAAACCCTCTTGACAAAGCCCATTTACTATCAAATATAATGTTGACTAATTCTTGTGTCAGCATTCAGAAAATGTCCTGAAAGTTTAATACACACAAGTCACTCAGAGATTAATGGAAATTCTACCTCTGCCACCTAGTGGAGGAGTAACCCAAGTCAGGTTACTTAAATTCTGTGAAATGTGATTATTTTATCCAAAAGGCAAAATATCACCTTTGAAAACAATTGAAGACAATTTAAAACCTAACAGTGTGTTAATAAAAGCATTATCTTTTGCTATGTATTTTGTTCCTAATTAACAATTTGAATAAAGGAGAATGGCAACGATGATTCCACCATGCTTGCCCCAGGAAAAGGCTGGCTCAACTTACTCAGGATTTAAGGTTACATCAGACTTTTCAGGCTTGGGATTTAAGACAATTTCTGTCAACACAGGCCTCTGACCCACTCTACAGAACTAAGTCCCCAATTCTCCATACATGAAAATTAGGATCATCCTGGTGGATCCTAGTGCCAGGCCAGGAACCCCTGATCCTTCATCTAGGCCAACATTAACAAATGCAAGTTTCAGGTTCATCCAGATGAACTCAAGACTTCAACTGTCATTGTAAACTTTAGGCTGCATCTCAACCTGCTTAGAGTCTCTACCTGGAAGTCTGCCTACCAACCTCACAAGACAACCTGCCTAAAACCTCTACCTGGTAAGACAGACCAAAGTCAGTCTCTGAAAATTCAAATTGGTACACACTTTTTCAAATTTTTAGATACAAAGGTGTGGTTGAAATAATCATAAATTATGAGAGAAATAAAAGCACAAAATAAAACTTCAATAACAGACTGCAAAGAAATAGAAATTTATTAACTTTCAGAAAAAGAATTCAAATAATTGTCAACAAGAAGCTTAGTGGTTTACAAGCGAACACAGACCAAGGAAATGATGTAGTAGTGAAAACAGTATCAAACAAAATTATAAGATTAAGAAGGTAGAAGTTATTAAAATTTTAGAACTGAAAACACAATGATTAAAATAATATATACTGTGATAGGTTTAAACAACAAACTCAAAAAGGCAGGAGAAAAAAAAATCAGTGAACTCAAAGACAAGTTCTTTAAAATTTCCCAGTCAAGTTCTTTAAAATTTCCCAGTCAAAGGAAAAGGAAAAAACTATGAAAAAGCCTACAGGATATGTGTGGCTTCA
>LOJH01057534.1:0-11540 GCA_001685095.1 Ellobius talpinus | reverse complement strand
TGACTTTTCCCTTTTGTGCCAAGGTGAATGCTTCTTCCTCACCCTCTGTCACTTCTGTGTCATTTACTCTTGTTCTGATGTGTCCAGCACCTTCTGGGGTCATCAGAGTGTCCCCTGCTCCTGTGGAATTCTCAGTGTCGTGGAGACACTGAAAGGAGCTTCACACTCGGCTGTTCTCATGTTGGAGAAGAAGCCGACAGAAATATGAGAGAAAGCAGCCGAGGGTGCTCACAGGGCCACCAGGTTGGTGCTCCCCATGGGAGGGGTCCTCTGAGTAGGACAGAGGAAGAGACAGAGGCAGCCCGTGGAGAAGAGGAGAAAAGGTGTGCTGTGTAATGTGAGCGGGGGAAGGGGATGTAGGTAGGCATTGTGTAGTAAGCAATAGACACAGACTCGGAGGGTCACTGCTGGGGTCCAGATAACTGTAAGATGGTGGGAATGGGGGATGGAGAGCCTGGTGGGCAAGGGACAGGAGTCAGGTTGTTATCTTGCAGGCTTGGGAACACAGAATTTTTTTGTCTCAGCATGAATGTAGCCTACTATATTTACCTACTGACATCCTTACCCTGGCAGCATGGTTGAGAGCCATTGTCAGGAAGTGGTAGAGATGGGATGGAGACTGAGCAGAAAATACCTGTCTGCTCTGTGACAGTGTGAGCTAGAATGAAGACTTACACGGCCTGAGTTAGGAAAGATCACATGATCAATCAAGAGAAGAAAATAAAGGGAAGAAAAGCCAGCAATAAGGCTTCAAAAGTAAGAAACGGATTATGGACAACAAGACACCTTAGGAAGCTGGGGCTGAGGAGAAGGCTATCCTTCCAGAGGACCCAGATTTGAGTCCCAATGCTCACGTGGTCACCCACAACCATTTGCAACTCCAGTCCCAGGGGATCCCATGCCCTCTTCTAGCTTTTTTGGATAACAGGTACACAAGTTGAGCATAGATACACATGCAGCCAAAACACCCACACACATAAAATAAAGTTAAATCCCAGAAAGTTATCAGTAATAAAGGGGTGGCTGCTTATACCAGAAGCTGCTGAGAATGAATGCCAGTGTTGTTGCAGACTATTGATGCCCACAACAGTGTTTGTGGTGTTGCTCCCCCTGGCATTGTAATGTGGAGAATAGGAGAAGGCAGGAGTGGAAGAAGCCCAGCCAGGTGGGAAGGGCATCTGCCCCCTCTGAGAGCTTGTCTGACGCTAGGTGCAAGGAGCTGTTTGGACCTGGTGATCTCTCTGCGGCAACTCCTATCACTTTCATCATTCCACGTGTTTCCTTCGAGTTGTAAAAATGCTCATATCTGCCCATCCAACTTTGATATATTTACCTTCTCCTTTCTCATCGGCGGAAGCTTCAAGAGCTTGATTTGACGCCATGTCCGCAGTGTTCCCTTTCTTTGGTGATGGTTCCATGGCTTCTCCTTCTACAATAAGGCTAACTTTCTGTTTAAGCATTGTGTGATGCTCCTTTTTATCAGGCTCCTTGCCCTGGAAAACAGCAATGAAGATATAATATTTCCCGAGTGTGGCAGCACATGCCTTTAATTCCAGAGCTCAGCAGAAGCAAGAGGATCTTTGTGAGTTCCAGGACAGCCTGGTCTACATTGTGAGTTCCAGGACAGCCTGGTCTACATTGTGAGTTCCAGGACAGCTGGGGCTACATAGAGAGACCTTTCCAAAAAAAAAAGAAACAAAGAAAGAATCAAACAAACAAACAAAGAAAGGAAAAAACAAAAGGAAGGAGTATATAATATATACATTATATAAACACTCCATTATATTTACATAATATATGAATATTATATATGACAAAATGTAGCCACCACAACATTGAAAACATAGGACATAAAAAAGCTTCTGGGATAAGGTGGGCTAAGAAGTTTCCTCCAGGTGATTCCACAATAAGAAGAGTCAGGAAAACAAAGAAATCTGGGAATTGTGACAAAGCAAATGTGGCCAAATCTGAAGATACCAAAATGTTTGAAATGACAAAGAATTCAATGGTACAGTTTTAGAGATTATCCCTAAGCTTAAAGAAGCAATTAAGAAGCTGAAGAAAGAAGTAGATGGGAAAAAAACGGCAATTAAAATAGAGATCCCAGGGAGACTGAATTGGGCAGAAACACTGAAAAAATGCATCACACAAAACATTTAAGAGGAAGCGTCTAGAGCAGTGTTTCTCAAGCTGTGGATCAGGACCCAGAATCACTCTTCCGCAGGAGACTTCTAAGACCACTGGAAAACACAGATATTTGCATTATGATTCTTATCAGCAGCAAAATTAACAGTTATGAAGTAGCAATGAAGACAATTTTATTGTTGGGGGTCACCACACATGAGGAACTGTATTAAAGGGTCACAGAGTTAGGAAGGTTGAGAATCACTGTTGTAGACTAAGCAAAAAAAAATTCAGGAATTAAAGACAATATTGAGGAATTATTACTTTCACGTAGCAGAAAACAGAAAACAAACTACAGAAAAAAAAAACCCACAGCAATCATGACCACAACTTTCAGGAGCACTGGGACATGTTGAAGAGACCAATTCTCTAAAATTTCGGCTTAAAAGAAGGAACCAAGTTAAAGTCTAACCGCATAAAGTCAAGGAAATCCAGCAGAAAATTCCCCGAACCTAGGGAAAGATATACCTATGCAAGTAAAGGAGGAATTGCAACTAAACATGACAGAGAAGCACCTCTCTGTGTCATCTAATGGTTCTAATGCAGAGGGAGCAGAACAAAGAATAAATATTGGAAGTGTCAGGACAGAAGCACCGAGTTAGGTCGAAAGGCAAAGCCCGACTTTCTTTGCACGATCTCGAATGGTCGATTACCACAGGCTGATACATGTTAAACTCTGAAAGTCAGAAGTTTTCAACCCAGGTTACTACGTTCAGTAGATAGATTTCTCCTTTGAGATTTGAGGAGAGATGAAGTCCTTCCAGGAGCAGCTTGAACTAAAACAATCCACCGCCACTCAGCCATCCTGAATAAAGACACTAAAGAAAGAATATTACACACAAAAGACGAAGATCCACAGCAGCGTGTGAGAGCGTGGGGAAGAAAAAAAGAATGACTACAAGGGTAGAAAGACAAACATCAATTTGAAAAGAGGCAAACATTTTTTACCTTAGCGAACCCAGGAAGCTACAAAGTGAACAAGGAAGAAAGCAGCACTTACCTTGCAGTGATTGCTCTTAATACAATAGTTAACTACTTAGAAAATACGCAGCCTGAGGGTTGGGGAGTCGACTTGACTGTAAGGCGCCTGCTCAACCTGCAGGCACACCTTAGGAATGGTCAGACACAAAGGCACTTATCTGTAACCCAGCACCGGAAGTCAGAATGGCAGAAACAGGACAGTCCCTGGGGCTCGCTGGCTGGTTGGGCTAGCCTGACCAGTGAGGTCCACGTCCACTGAGAGACTCTGTCTTTTAAAACTAGGGTGGAAGGCACTGGAGGAAGACACCTGACGTCATTCCATGGCCTTCACATGCACAGGCATGCATAAGTCAATACACCCGCATGAAAATATGCAAACACCAAAAAATATGTAGAATTGAGAAATGTTTAAAAACAAACAAACCAAGATTCTACTGTGTCCTGTCTCCAAGAAACTCACCTCACTGTCATCAAAGATTCAAAGACGAAAAGTCAAAGTATGGAATATTGTATTTCCAGGCAAACAGAATCTATGTACAAACAAGAGCGGCTATACACTGAGCTGAAAAAGCTGACTTCAAGATGAAAACTGTAAGGAGAAGTGAGGACGGCCACAGTCCCTTAATAAAAAGAACAATCCGTCAAAAGATATAACAACTGTAAAGACAAACAGCAAATGACAGTTTGTCAGTACTGTATTGGGCTATTAAACAAGAGACTTCTTGGAGTAGCTTAGACCAATTGTGAATCCAGATTTGAGTTCCCCACTTCTCTCCCCATGTCTTTTATCTGTGTGTAGTTTCTGACGTGGGGCCTGTCTGTTGTTTGTCTGCCATATGTATGGAGTTTGACTGTCCCTAACAAAGGGCTTTGCTCTGTACTTATTTAACAGCATAGGAAACACGGTATGGGGAAGGAATGAGGAGTTTTCTACAGTAATCTTTAACCGAGTTTTGCAAGGGAAGAAGTTACTTTACTGACCCTAGCTGACCCGTAATAGCATTCAACACTGCAGAGAGATGTTATCAGCCGGATCCTCATGCTGCTTCCCACGTTTATGGGACATTTGTCATGTAAGCTTGCTTTTAACCAGTGAGCTGCTTTCAGCACGATTCCCACAACACACACACAGACACACACACACATTATGCTTGGTCGGCGGCACGGATGCATACATACTTTAATATTAAAACTATGCATTTAGCTTAGGTAGTAAAAGCTGACTGCATAGGAAATCCAGGACTTAGTAATATTGGTTACATTGCTTTCTTAAAATCAAGTTAAGCAGCCTGACTTCACACTAGAATAGCAGGTTACACATACAGTTTTAGATAATCTCAAGATATAGTATTAACTTGGTTCCAAGATCTGGAAAAAGTTCTGTTTCTTGAGACAAGAGGTGTTTTCTGTAAAAGCTATTTCTACATGGGTGCAATCAATTTCATAGATCAAGAGGTACTGGACGGGAAGGATCGGGGAGATCTGGATACAAGAAGAAGGAATGATATCAACAGCACATTCTCATCAACTGATAGATCATCCAGGCAAGGAAATCGCCACACATCAGAGGAAAGCTGCTCCATTCACCAGACTCAACCAAATAGCCAACAGCTGTGAGTACACACTTTCCTCATCTGCCTAGGGAACCATCTGCAAAATGGATGACATTTTATCGCATAAACCAAGTCTTACTAGATCTAAAAACTTGCATCTTATTAGATGATAATGGTATAAACTCAGGAAAGCACAGATAAAGGAACTATTGAAATTACACCAGCCGACAGAGATCATACACTAGATTTCTGATGATTTATCAGATCAGCAAAGAAAGCGGAAGGTGGATTTTTTTTAAATCCCTACAGTTCAGTGATGATGAAGACACACAATGTTCAGAATGCAGTGGAGGCGGTTCTAAAGGGAAAAGCATACAGGCCTGAGTTCCCACAAAATGAAAACCACAGAGATTTCAATAAATCTAATGATGGTCCTCAGTCTTAGACAAATTATAAAAAAGCCAAACATGAAAACAGAGGGAAAGAAATAACAACAAAGCAGAGATTAATGACTAAAAAATGCAAAGATGAGTGAAATGAACAGTTTTATGAAAAGATAAGTTGGACAAACCATGAGCCAAGATAACCAAATGAAAGAGATCTAAATGAATAAACTAGAGGATTTAAAAAGGCCATGGCTAGAAATGGGAGTGAAATTCGGAGGAGTTTATGCAACAGTTCAAGCAACACTGATGCTAGTTCAGTGGTTGATCTGCTAGAACTCAACCACGGATCCCATACTGTGTATTCATACTGATAAGTCTAGACTGTCATATGAGAGAAAACAGGCTGTTTTGTCTTCTCGTAGAAACACTTTAATCGGTTACAGAAGTTGTTCTGTATTCTCAGTTGCTTTCGAGTCATGAAGAGGATTTGAAGCTTAAGGCATCTTTTAAATGACCAGCTACTTCCCTAAGCCTTTCCTGTGTTTGAAGTTGATTGACGTTAAAGCAGCCTTGCCCCCCTGCACCGAACTGTACCGTGACATGCTGCGTGCTTTCCACCCACCCTTGGATTTTGCTTGCTAATCGCTTATTTAAGATGTTTGTCAGCAGGCTGGTGGTGGCAGAAACCTTTAATCCCAGCATTAGGGAGGCAGAAGCAGGGGAATCTCTGATTTAGAGGCCAGCCTGGCCTACAAAGCCAGTTCGAGGACAGCCATTGCTACACAGAGAAACACTGTGTCAAAAAAAAAAACCAACCAAAGCAAACCAAGGCAAACAACAAAAACAAAATAACAAAACCCAACCCCCAAAAGATGTTTGTCTCAGGCCAGCAAGATGGTCAAGGCATAAAGAGGCTGGCTCCCAAGTCTGATCACCTCGTTTCAATCTCCTGGCAGACCCCCCAGTTGTCCTCTAACTTTCCCATTTGCTCCATAGCACGTGTACACGTGGGTGTATATACACACTCACAAACAAATGCTTAAAAAGATGTTTATTTTGATTTTCAGGACAGATTGTGCCTCACCCTAGAATTCAGTCAATGGATCTAATTTATATACCAATAAATTAGAAAATCTACAAGGAATGGATAAATTTGTGGACACACAAAGGCACTTAAAACAACCTAAACAGATAAATAGCAAGCAGCGAGAGTAAAGCGATTAACAAAAGTCTCTTGGCAAAGAAAAGCCAAGACTCACTGCACCCATGGTTGAATTCTCCCAGATCCTTGGAGAACTGACATCAGTGCTCCTTAAACTGCTCCATAAACTAGAAGGGAAAGCACCCATGCCAATGTGTTCTGTAATCCAGTATCACCTGGATAGCAACACAGAGTAAGAAAACAACAGAGGAACCAAACTCAACATCTGTAAGCCTAACCTGACAACACATTAAAATGACTGTAAGCCATGCTCATGCTGGGTTCTTTCTGGGACTGCAGCACAACTCAACTAATACAAGGTCGTTGTGGCCAAAGGAGAGAACCAACGCCTACAAGCTGTCCTCTAACTTCACACATTTAATAGACTTTAAGGAAGTAGCAATGCACAAAATCCAAATTCAGAATCAGTAGCTGTGCTACACACTGATAACAGAGTGAAATTGAACTCAAGGGAACAATTCTGCTTCAATGGCCTCCATATATACCTGGGAATAAACCTCACCAAATAAATAACAGAGCTCTACCATGAAAGCTGTAAAAGACTGTAAAATAAATTTAAGGAAAGGCTAAAAGATGGAAAGACTTCTCAAGCCCGGGGGTATGTTGGTAAAGTTGCCATGTTACCTAAAATGATATATAGGTTCAATGCCATCCCCACCAAAATTTCAATGACATCATTCACAAAACTAAAAGAACTATAAAAAATCTAGATAGAAGCCCAAAAATCACCAACAAATAATAATAACAATCCTGATGAAACAAGCACAATGCTGGAGGCAACGCAATCCCTAAATTGAAATTATACTACAGCCTGTGTTGACATCCAGATGGAGAGAGAGAGAGACAAGGAGGGGAGGCAAGATAGGAGAGGAGAAATAAACCAAGACACAGAGACCGACAGAAAAAGGAGAGAAGGAGGGGAAGAGAGACACAATGAAACAGAACAGAGAACCCAAGAAATAAGACAAATAAACACAACTATTTCTCAACAAAGGTGCCAAGATACATAAATGGAGAAATGGAAGCTTCCTTACCAAGAGGTGCTTGACACATACAAGACTCAAACTAGACAGAAAGACAGAAACTCAAAATGGATTAAACTCTGACCTGAAACACTGTGACTGCCACAGGCAAACAGGAAGAACCCCTCAAGACATGGACAAAGGCAACGACCTTTCAAAAATGATCTCAGTAAGGCCCGTGACAAAAAAGAAGAAATGGCAGATGGTGCTGCATCCAGCTGATGAGCAGCAAAGAACAATTACCAGAGAGAAGAGATGGGACCCAAGCCAGTGTCATGGATGGTGCGTGGAACCCAGCATTCAGAGCCCGAGGGAGGATTGCTCCAAGACTGAAGTCAGTCGAGGCTACGGAGTGACACCCGGACTCCAAAGCAAAGCAAAATAAAGTGAAAGAATATATACCATGGGAGCAAAAGTGCTGAAGTGGGAAGAGCAAAAATTTATGATAAACTTCACTTAGGTTTAAAACAGAGATAAAACAGAATGCAAGAAAATTCCCATGGAACAGAGAATCTGAATGTTTTTGTATCTGGAAAGATTCATCAGGACAAAAATTGAAACCTTTGTATCCACAGGCTTCTGGTACAGAGTCTTCTAAACATTTGGGTGAAAAATGTGTTACACAAATAATTTCATAAAACAGAACAAAGCAGACAAGTTTCTAGCTCATTTTGTGAAGTCAACAGAAGGTGATGCCAACCTACAAGATGTACTTTAGAAGAGAGGACAACTACAAGGCAAGCTCCCTGATAACAGAAACAAAGATGTGTTTTAAAGTGTGTGTGTGTGTGCACGCACATGTGCCATGGTGCAAGGGTGAAGGGCAGAGGACAACTTGTGGCTTCCACCACACGGGTACCAAAGATTGAAATGAGGTCATCAGCCTTGGTGGAAGGAACCTTTACTCCTTGAACCATCTTGCTGGCCGTGAGACAAATACCTTAAATAAAGATTGTCAAGAAAAAAAAAAACAAGCCATGCAGCATGTCACGGTACAGCTCAACGAAGAAAGGCAAAACTGCTTGAACCTCAATCAACATTAAGCACAGGGAAAGGTCAGGGAACTAGCTGGTCGTTTTAAGTTCAAATTCTCTTTATTTGAAAGGATCAGCAACTGAGAATACAAAATAATTGCGGTAAGCTATTGAAGTGTTTTGACAGAAGACAAAATAGCCTGTGTTTTCTCTCATATGACAATCTAGATTTGGAACTGTATCTACACAACAGGAAACAGCAGCAGGCTCAGTGCAGAAGCAGAGGGGGGAAAGGGAGAGGGGAGGGGATCGTCAGGTGAACATGAGCACATGAAGATGAGATCTGGATGACACCCATTATTATGATGCAGGTCTACATAACAATTAATAAACAATAAAATGTAGGCAGGGTATGGTGGTGTCTGCCTTTAATCCTGATGCTTGGGAGGCAGACATAAGAGGATCTCTATGAGTTTGAGACCAGCCTGAGTTTTATAGTGGACTCCAGGACAACCAGAACTGGAGAGAGAAATGATCTCAAACCTCTCCCTGCCTGAAAAAAAAAAAAACAACCTACCAAATAAATAAAAAAATACAGTGTGTCTATGAAACAAACAAAAACCCCTACTCTGTGACAATGTCAAAATTCACTAAAAACAACAAGTATCTTCTGCCTAAAATCTTTAAACGACTCAAGGATGAACGAATACCTAACTGCCAGGCCAGAGCAGTTTGGGTGCCGGTATTGAGAAGCTAGGCTTCTTTTCAGGTGGATGAACAGCAACCTTTATTTTGTCCCGAGCCAAAGCCTTTTATACTTCTACTGCTTCTGTGGAAACCCACCACCCAGAAAGAACACAAACATCCTTGTCAATTACCAAAAGGAAGTTCCGCTGTTGGTCAGGGGGAGTGAGGGCAGTTAGATCACAACACCCAACAAAGCATTACAGCTCTTGATACTTTGGCAGGCCAGGGAAATGTACAAATTCAAAGGCTGAAAGGAACAAGTGTAAGTGTCATTACAAGTGACATTTCTATATGGAGAAAGCATGAGAAGTGATATAAACCCAGGGCTGGAGAGACGATCACCAGTTAAGATTTTAAGTTAAGTCTTGAAGAGGACATGGGTTTGATTCCCAGCAGCCACATGGCATCTCACAACTCTCTATAACTCCAGTTCCAGGGGATCTGACACACTCACACAGACAGACATGCTTGCAGGAGACAAAAAAGTCACCAATGCACATAGAAGACATAAACCCTAAAATAATCAATTATTCAAAAGTGATATAAAACCAGGGGCTGAAGAGATAGATGGCTCAGCAGTGAAGAGTATATACTTCTCTTCCAGAGGACCCAAGTTCAATCCCCAGCACCTACATTAGGTGTTCACAACCACCTGTAACTCCAGCGCCAGGGGGATCTTCTAGCCTCTGTGGGAAACTGCACTTGCACACACCAACCCACCAGATACATAATTAAAAATAATAAAAATTTAAAAATAAGATAAACTTATATAAAACCAGGGCTAGAGTGGATTGCTCAGTGGTTAAGAAGGCTTGCCTCTCATGTAGAGGACCCACGTTTGGTCATTCACAATCGCTTATAATTCCAGCTCCAGGACACCTGGTTCCTTCTGGCATATGTGGACAGACACAAAAATATGAAATATAAAAAATTAAAAAAAAGTTGCAATTCTTAAGTGACAGTAACCAAGTTTCTGGACTGAGGGACAAGCATGACAAGCCACCTGTATTTCTGTATAGTAGGCACAAATAATTAGTAAATGAAATTCAAAGTAGCAATGAAGTATGCCCTAAGCCTTTAATACTTAGGAATATAATGCCAGATGTTCTAATTCAGTCCATAGAAAGTATAAACCATATTTAGAGAATTTAGAGACTGCAATAAATGTCTTGTTATTACAACTCATCACATAGATAGGTGTGGTCGTGTATATCTCAGAGGCAGGTGGGTCTCTGAGACTTCAAGGCTTGCTGTGTCTACAAATGAGTTCCAGGCTACCAAGGTTACACCTGTTGTGATCTAGCTGCCTTCACTCCCCCTGACAGACAGCGGAATTTCCTTGTGGTCTATAATTGACAGGAATGTTTGTGTTCTTTCTGGCCGATGGTTTTCCGCAGAAGCTTCCGCAGAGTACGGATATGAAGTCTGCACCACCTAAAAGGTCCTCGAGTAAATCAGAAGACACACTGCGGGATAGTGTGTGCAGTGTCCAAAGCAAAGCCAGTAAACACTGGAGCATGAACAAACATCAGGGAGACAGAACAGAGAGTCTGGAAACCAGTGTGGAAAGCTAATCTTTTTGTGGCACCGGGGTTATCTATTTCACAGAGAGGAGGAAAAATTTGGCCTTGACTCCTGCTTCGTGGGAGATGTAAAATAACACCTATATTGCTCCTTGTATTGTGGAAGAGAGACCGAGACAGAGTCAGAGAGACACTCTGGGTGCTCGTGTGCCACGGGATGCTTGTGGAGGCCAGAGAACAACTCTCTAGACCCAGTCCTCTTCTTCCATGTTGGGTCCAAGAATCACTGAAGGAAGGCCCCAGATGCCAACACTATGCAAAGACAAAGAGCCTTTATTCCAGCAAGCAGGGCCACCACCTGCACAAAATGGCAACCCCGAAAGGAGCACACAGGCCCCTTTTAAGCTCAGCTAGGGGGATTCTAGGAACAGATAGGTCATCACAAGCATGATTGGTTAAGCAGGCTGTAGCTACATTAGTACAGTTTTAATTGACTGTCATTATAGTTTTACCATTTGGGGGACATACTTGCACAATGCAGGGTATATTTTAGGGAGATTACAGGCACTGTCTTTTTTGGTCACTACCTTGGGTACTGTGGGGACTTGCTCAGGCCTAGTATGGGCTGCCTCCCTCACTGTCCTTCTAGGAAACCGAAAGTCAGGCCCAGCTGTAAACACCAGAAAGTTTAGGCCTTCCTGTACTGCCTACATTTGTGGTTCTTCTGTGACAGGTCTCACTAGGCTGGCATGAATTTGCTATGTAGCCTTGAACTTGCAATCCTCCTGCCTCAACCTCCCTTCCCAGTTTGGATTATAATCTTACACACACACATCTCCATACTAATGTGGGGTACAGGGAGGGCTTGAGATGTCCTTTACTATTCCCTTCCCCCACCTCCTTTCCTCTTTCCCTCCTCACTTTTGCCTTGTCCCCTCCCCTTCTGTC
>LOJH01057530.1:340-11541 GCA_001685095.1 Ellobius talpinus | reverse complement strand
AGGAAGAAGCAGAAGCAGCAACTCTGTGGGGTTTTTGTTATGATAAATCCATCCTAAAACAAAGCATTGAGAACAAAATGACTCATCCCAGGTCACCAGGTCACACCACCAGTTACCAGGGCTAAGAACTGGACGGAACTTAGATAACCCAGCTCTACAGATGGGCTTTTAAGATCTATACTCTGTGTGTAGTGGATTAACAAAATCAACTCGATTCTGAAGCATTGTTCTCTGCTCTCTTTTCAGACAAGATGATTTCCTTCATCTTCCAGCATCACCAGTCAGGCATTGTTTCCCCCAGGGATGCTAGTTTTCACTCTGCCCCCTAATACCTCTGGCACTCTCCCTGTTCCCTAGCTGCATCTGGGCTTGGCTTCCCCAGCCTTAGATAATCTGTAAAAACATATTCATTGGAACTCAGCAACAATTTTGTTAGCAGATAAAGTGCATTTTCTTTCAACCTGGAAATTATTCTGTTCAAAAGGGATGACAATTCTCCAAAGCTATCTTATTGAATGTATACACATATTGCCCTAGACCTGAAATGTCCAGCCATATCTGAATGAGCTGCTTCCCCTCCAGCTCAAATATTTAAACTGCTTTGCAGTGTGAATTGCCTCTTTCTCCACGGCAAATGCAAAATTAGTCAGAGAGATAATTATGCAGAATTCTCTATTAAATTTCTTCAGCCTAACAGATTCTAGAAAGCACTTGTCTACCTACTGTAGAGAAAACATTGTTTTCCATGGCCAGGCACCCAGTGGGCAGATCTTTCAGATTGAGTTATAATGTGTCGTGCATGGAAACTGAGCAGTCATGCTGGGTGGTGTGGCCATCACAAAGTCCAGATCCCAAGTTGGTTGTCACTCTGCCACTTTACCCATAGGCTCACCAGCAGTATCAGAATATTCCAGCAACTGAACAGAATGCTCATGGGATCCATTGCTGCCTCTTTGCTTGCTGGTGAGGAGATGAGCTGGTAAGCATTTGTGTGGGTTGGAAGGCTTTCATACATAATTGTGAAGCAGTTACAGCCCCGGGATCTAATTCTTTCAAAGTTAAGAAACAGATTTTAAAATCTCAGTATGTGTTTAGAATTAATGGACACAGATTTGAAAGGCCCCTTTATATGTGAAGTCTATGAAAGGAAAAGGAAAACATTTGAAAAAGAGGAGAATTAAAGAAAAATCCCCAGCAAACTAGCCAAGGTCTGTGTGAATATGCTTTCACTTAGCGTCTTCTCTCCTCTTTCCTTGTCCCGCCTAGGGTTATAGTCCAACGTCTGCTATAATGAAATGCATAATTTTGACCAAATCACCTCATCAATTAGCTTTTGTTTATTTATAAAGATGAAAAAAGTCATAAGTAAACTCAAAGATGTGTTTTAAAAGTCTTTTTTTGGAAAACTAATTTAGTTATCTACACACATATGTATAAGCATGCATGTGAATTAAGAGCTCAGAAATTTTGGGACTCCTGTGGAACCTGAGTTACTAGCAGTTGTGAGCCACGCAACATGGCTCTTAGCAACCAAACTCTGGTCCTTTATTAAGAACCGTTCATGCTCTTCACCCCTGAATCATCTCTCCAGCCATCCTAATGGGTTTGATATCTTTGTGTATCTATAAGATCTATATTTGAATCCTAACTTGAACATGTATCAACTACGTGACTCTGACTCAGCATAAGCTCTCTAGCCTTGCTTTCTAATATGCCTACAGAGCAAGGAAGGAAAGAGTTCTATAAATAATGCACATAGACATTTGGGACAGTAGTTCTCGCTAGGAGAAATGCTGACCCCGCTCCCTAGGGAATCCTTGGCAATATCTAGCAAGCTGGTTAATAGAAGTAAAGCAGGCTGCTAACCGCCCCCCTTGCAAAACATGGTAAGAACAAACCCTACAACAAAATACCAATGTTACAAAAATCCCTGGGCACATTTTCTGGCTCAGTTTAAGGAGTAAATCCTAGCAATACTAGATGTTATTAACCCTAGAGATCATCAAATTGAAACAAGTAAAAAATAAAAAGTCTTAAAGCATGTAAACACCCTGTGTGTACACATTCATCAACAGGAAAAACAGTGGTTTTGGACTCTTCCTTGATACAATCAGGAAAATTATGGTCCTGGCACAAGGTCTGAGCTTTCATATCCAAATCCTGCAGACACAATCCACCATTATATCCCAAATCCAAATTTAGTCGAATGACATAAGACTCTGAAATTTTCCAGTATTTTGTCAACCTAATCAGAAAGGGTTCCAAACTTAATGTGCATTAAAGTTTCCCATTTTCCAAATGTATAATATACTGGAGGTCAACCATAAATCATTTACTCCTAAAAATCCTGTGTAGTAATTACCTTTCCAACCCAGTGAACTAAATTAGATTATAATTATTAGTCACACTTGCAGCTTTTATTGGGACTTCAACTCTAGTCAACACAAAACAACTGTTTGGAATGCTTACAAGCACTTTCTCTTTAACTTGACAGGATTTTTTTTAACATTCAATAGATATCATTGTGTAAAAGTTGAGGATTGGCTGATATTGAACAAATTATAAGAATGGATCACTGTCAAATATTGATCTATGATAGTGTATAATTTCCTCTGACTTCTCGCCCAAGAGAAGGCAATGTTATTTGAAGGTCAGTAAGAGATCAACTGGTCCTAGAGCATTTTCCCAATGGGCCTGGAAGAACATCTAAAACATGTGTTGTCTTGAGGTTTATTTTTGATGTTCTTCTAAGCTTAGGAAGGAGCACAACAAAGGGATAAGAAGAATGAACCTTACTCTTGGACTTACTGGCTCATCCACCATCCCCATCCAGCCCATCTACTTAAAAAAGGGCCCTGAGGAGGTTAAGACTCAATATCTCATCTGAAAATTGCATTTTAGGCAAGTGCTATTTGTATCACAGAGTTGTGTTGTTGTTGTTGTTGTTTAAAAAAAGCAATTACTAGGACCCAGGAAGAGCTTAATAAATGTTGTCTGTGACTACTGGGTGCATCCTTTTGGTTTACCACTACAGACTTGGTCACCAGGACATTTCTACTTACAGACATTTTGGACTCAATGTATAGTTGTTGCTTGATTAAATAGTCATGACTGACCAGTGGGGTGACCTTGATTAAGTTATTTAAACCTTCTGAACCCTTAACACGTTAGTCTACATAAGGTGAGGGTTCTCGTGAAAATTAAATTATGCCATTCTTAGGTGAATGCCTTACATAAAACATTTGTGTAATAATCAATACTTAATATTGGTTGTTAGCATTAAAATTCCTATCTCCATTAGCTGTGCCTACTTTGAACAAGTCTTTTCATTCTAAACTTTGGTTTCCTTATCTAAAAACACAATCATTGATTGAATATCTTGAGTGGAAATAAAGAAAAAGGCATAGGCAATGCTGAGGTCATTCCAGGACAGTGTGATAATGGGAGAAATGGGCAAAAGAGTTTAAAGTGTTTACAGAAGATAGATCCCAATCAGGAACCATGAAGCAAAAATAGGCAGATAAATAGAGAAAAACAAATGCTGCCAAGTATGAAGTGATCCACCTGCTTTTAGCTGGTGTTAAACTGCTAGAAAAAGAAAGAGGGAGGACTGGTGGTCAGAACAGAATTCTTGAAGTGAGGTTTGCACAGACATGCAGAGAGCTATATTAGCCAACAAAAAATATGATACTTAAGCCCCAGAGATGACTCACAGAGTAAAGACACCTGCCACCAAGCCTGACAATCTGAATTTGTTCTATATCTCAAAGTTCTACATAGTGGAAAGCAGAGAAAGAACCTTGTGGGTTGTCCTCTGACCTCTATAAGTACATTAAGGTATACACACACACCAAATAAATAAATAAATAAATAAACAAATAAATAAATAAATAAAATTGAATTTAAAAATGCTGTTGAATTAATATACTTTGAACCTTTTTTCTAGAAGAGTCATTAAAAATGTTCAACCATTCTCACAGTTTCTCATTATCCTGCTGATATGCAGAGTCGGTACTGCTTTACTGTTATTCATTCAGTAAATATTGATCGAGGACCCATCATGTGTCAGACATTATTTTATATTCTTGGGAGACAGCACTCTATGTGGAATTTTCCTTTTAAAAGATTTATCAATTTTCACGGACCAAATGAACAAAAAATCTCTTCCAACGTGTGCTCTACATTCCAAAGAAGTCTGTGAAAATCAAACACAAGTTAAATACATTGTACAGAAAGGATGAGGGCTGTGGGGAAAAGTCTGATTTGATATAGGACGGTCAGTATAAGTTTCACTGAAGTGACCTTTAAGGAGAAGTCAAAAGACTAATTCAACTCTGTGTTCTCTGCAGAACAATGTACATTTACCATTAAATTGTCCATGTTGGCTATTTAAGGCTTCCTTCTACATCTCTGCACTTCACTGATCAAGTCATTGCCATCTGTTCTTTCTTGTCTGATCAAGATTTTCCCTAGTATGACAATAAGATAATCATCAACAAATTATTCCAAGATAAATCTGCTATGTGAAGATCAAACCACCGTGTGAAACCCAACACACTGAAATCACATCCTCTAGCTTTTCAAGATGAAGTGAGCCCTTCACAAGGACAGTTCTCCCTCCTAAACTCCTAGAGTAGGACTGGCTCTACAGCACCAGCCCTGGAGCCACCAATCCCTTCCCTTTTGAAAACCACTAGAATGTCTAGGCTCCTCGCCTCAGTTAGGGTTACTATTGCTGTGATAAAACAGCATGACCAGAGCAACTTGAGGAGGAAAGGATTTATTTGGTTTGTGCTTCCACATCACTGTTGATAACTGAAGGAAGACAAGACAGGAACACAGAACAGGACAGGTACCTGAGAGCAGGGACTCATGACACAGAGGTCAAAGAGGAGCGCCGCTTGCTGTCTTGCTCTACATGGCTTGTTCAGCCTGTTTTCTTATAAAAACCAGGACTACCAGCCCAGGAATGGCAACCCCCACAATGAGTTGGGCCGTCCCCCCATCAGTCACTATTTAAGAAAATGCCTAACAGGCTTGCCTACAGCCTTATCTTATGGAAGCATTTTCTTAATTAGGGTTCACTCCTCTTAAATGACTTTACATGTGTCAAGTTAATGTAGAACTATCCAGCACCTTCAATAAGACAGCTAAATGACAGGATGTGCTAGTATGTAAGGGCTACCCTTCAAAATGAGACCTTGTCTGTCCTCCCCCAACTGTGACACCACTATAGAAGTCTTTCAGGGGCCAGCAGAGTTCAGCTCTACTGACTCCCTGCTGAGATTCAGGTCAGTTGCCTCAGCATAATAGAAGGACTTAGAAAATTTCTAGTCTAAAATGTATGGAACAAGTTTACACACACGCTGTTCAAATCATGTTCTTCTTGTCTTGCTCATCTCTTCTCTCATTTTACAAAGTTTCCAGTTTATATACACACACAAAACAAAGACAATTATCTGGTAATTGCAAGGTTACAAATCTAATATTTCTCTCAGGGTCATAGGGCAAATAGGAGCTTTCCTGGGTGGTACAGTCAGCAGTTTATGATTTGGGGTGGCATGGTTAGGAAGATACCCAAGCAGCACTAAGAGGCAAAAGGTTGATTTAATGGGCTCTAAATTCTAAAGAGGATTTGTACAAAATACTACATTTCTGGTGTGCTTTAATTAACTAGGGGTCAGTGATAGATAAATGTAAAAGGAAAAATGGGTAGGTGTAGAGGGTTAATAGCTTTTCTTTAGGGTTAGAGCTGAGGGTCAGCTGAGGTTAGCACTTTCCCAAGTCAGCTATGCGAAAATTAGGGCACTCAATCTCAAATGAGCTTGGATGTCCCTTTATCTTTGAAAGTTCCAAATGTGATCTATATGAAAGACTCCTTTCCTGACCTGACTGCATGTCCTGCAAAATGAAAGATAGTTGTTGGGAGTTAACTTCTAATGTATCTTAGGAAACAGAGCAGAGATTAGGTTGTGGGAACCAAGGTTTCTGGCTATGTAACTAAACTCTCTCACCAGAGGTCTTACTGGGTGGGAGAAGTCATCCAGTAAGTTAGTGAAAGAACAAGGCAGGCTTTCTTTTTTTTTCAAGACAGGGTTTCTCTGTATAATAACTCTGACTATCCTGGAACTCACTTTGTAGACCAGGCTGGCCTCGAACTCACAGAGATGCACCTGCCTCTGCCTCCTGAGTGCTGGGACTAAAGGAGTATGCCACCATCGCCGGGCTCAAGGCAGGCTTTTAAAGGTCCACAGTCCTTGTGTGACAAATAGACCCAGTTCTGAAGTACGTCCCAGTATATATTTTACATAATCAAAACTACATAGCTAAATAAAAGGTCATCTTCCTGACCATGCACAGATAGATGTGTGCCCAATAGATTGAGATGCAATCATGAGATTACATATACACACTACAATGCAGTTATTGGAGAGTCATCTAACTATTTCATCAAAAGTGAACAACAGCTTTCAGAGTCGATGGTCCTGTAGAGCTTGTCTGGACAGAATTAATCTTCCATCAGATAGCCATGCTTCTGGTGGGTTGACATCTCTACAGTAGTTGCCACCACTATAATCCTCATAGCCCCTGATAGAAGTCCTGAGCCAGGTGACAATTATCCCAGAGGTTTCCAAGGAGACATTCCAGGAATGAATCCCGGTGGATCTCTGAGAGATTGATGGGTGACATCTCTTTGACCTCACCTCAAAAGGGTTCCAGCACCTTTAATGTAACATGGCATTCAAGAAAGAAGTAGAAGATTTGAATCAAGAAGTGGCAAGCTGTATTGTCAGAAATGCCCCCAAATCTGTTGCCCTGTCTGGTAAGAAGACATCCTCTTCAGTGGCTACTCAAGTTGACACCAGATAGCTAAGAGACAAAAGCACTCAAAAGGAACAACTCAGTCACAGCCAAAGTAATGAATAAATTAATCTCAGGAAGAAATTTCTCCTTTAATAAATTAGCTTACTTGCAAATATAATAAACATCCATAAAATATATGTTTGAGGTTATTAAAATAAAGAACAAACATCTATTGATATAATTAACTTAATCAGAACAAACTTCCCAACTAGACAAGTAAAGTCCCTAAAGACTTAATCGTGCTTACCTCATGGGAAATTAAGGCAAATGTTTGAATAGTTTAAACTAGATCTTACAATATTTACATAATTGCCTTACTTCTCAGCTATGTAGTCACACTAGGGCTAGAGAAATTTTTCTTTTTGGATTAGAGAGACTCTTGGATCATTCAACTAGGTACTCTTTAAAAACAAGGTTCAAAGTGAAATTGGTTAAAAACTCACAAGTATCCTTAATGCAAACTCAACTAGAACATGAAATTACTAGAATCTACATTTAAATCTAGATCATTTCTAGACATATTTAGATAATTCTTTAGGATTTGGAGTTCCCATGACTTTACAAAATCCATGGAATCTGCTGGCAGTTTTCAAATCTAAAGGAAAAGATGGATTTTAGATATTTTTAATTTTTGAAAAGAAGATATTAAAATACTTTTTTAAATGAACCACTCATTTAAACTAACACAAACATATGGCTTAAGAATAAATTAACAGGATCGGTTTAAGTTTATATTCCTACAGTAGAATCCCTGAGGCAGCTAACCTATAGGATAGCTTGGGCTCAGAAACTGGTACTTGGTTGTATCACCTCACATCATGGAGGTGAAGGGTCTCTGCACACAGAACAAGTAACCAATTACATCTTCAACCAAGAGTATGAACAGAGTGGGGTCTTGAAATTCTTTTTTATCCATAATTCCCTAAGGATCTCCTGCTAGGACTCCCCACTTAAATTCCACAGCACCTCCCCAAACCACCACCCTGGAGACTAAAACTTAATGTGGGCCTTTGCAAGCCACTAACCAAGTTGTCATCTCCATTTTTAAAAGTATACGGAATTAACACGAACCTAGACAAGGCTCAAAACTGATTTATGCTAAAGGTTCTCATCTTCTTTGGTGACAGTGATTCCTTTCAGAATCTACTAGATTATATGGGACACCTCTGAAAAATCTACATATGCGTAGTTTCAAATGACTCATAAAAGTAAGAGGGTCCACAGAATGTTGATGTATATGTAATTCAGACCAAGCTCCTCCCTGTTTATTTTATTTGCGTGTAGTGCCAGAGACTTGAGTTCATATCCTTGTACAGACTGTAATTCCTTTAGCCACCCATAAGGCTGCACTTCCGGGTTCAGAGGCCAGCATACATATCCCAGGTGCACATGCATGAGTTGCCCGCTATCTGCGTCACCAGCATTTGACGTAGAAGCCCCTGTGCGCAGGGCGTGGCGCCACCCATCACCAGCGTCTGATGTAGGTCTTTCCCCTCATGCGCATGTGCTGGGAAACCTTTAAAAGCTAAAGGCGCCATTCCTCGCTCTCTCTCACCCTGCTCACCATTTCCCAAGGGCCCGTTGCACATATCTTTAATAAACCTATACACGTGGGTTCGTTTGTGTCTCACGGATTATCGGATTATTGGATTATTGCAGACACAGTGCACTTTACTACCACTGAGATTCAAATTCAGACTCCCTCTACTTTTCAGATTTAAAAAAAATGGGATTTACAATAAAAGGAGTTTTCTATGCCAAAGAAGCAATTAATATGGGAAGGCAAGATTAACTTCTACACTGTTAAACACACACACACACACACACACACACTGTATTTACTCATTCACTGTATGTGAATGGGAAAAGAAGAAATAAAAAGGAAAGGAACATGACTAGGTGTGGTGAAGGAGAAAGTTTTTTGTAGATACGTGGGAGAACATAGCCGGAGGCAGAGACATCTGGGACAGTCCAGAGTGGACATGACCGGACTGAGTTGTGCCTTATGAGGAGAAGCGGGAGGGGAAGGGAGATGGGAGAGAGGCCAAACCAGTTGCAGCAATCAAGAAGCCCAAAAGAGAGTAGACAAAAGGAAAAGATAACCCAAATGGTTGGATTATATAAGAAAGGGCAGCTAAGGGCAAACCAAACCCTAGGCTAGAAAAGTTTAGTGTAGGGGGTGGGTGGGGTAATGCCAGCCAGGAGGGCCTGTAACAGCCAGGGGCTGAGGGCTGCAGGAAGAACTCCAGGGCCAGAGTCTGCTTTGATATGTTAAGTAGGCACCTCCAGCCAGTCCTGGTTTGAAACTTGACACTATGCCACATCCTCTCTAAAAGGAAATGGCAAAGCTACAATATCACATGATTCTCTATTTTCCTTCCTTTTACTGAACATTACAAACCCACAGAACGGTGTTTCCAATGCTGACATACCTCAGGCCAATTGATTTATGAGGAAAATAGCTTTTTGGTTAATTTCCAACATCAACACATGGAAGGCTCAGGGCAGTCCTGTAGCAAATAGGTTGTATTTCAAATTAACTATGAAATTATGATAATATTTCACAAAGACTATGATAGTCTATCTCAAGCTTACTTGAACATCAATCGACCAATGTTGACAAAGGATACTTCATAATTATGCTTACTTGCAATATTCCAAGGGATGACAACTGGGGAAACACTTCAGTTGGTACCCAGGCTTCAGCACCGTTGCCTGCATCATTTTAGAACCGTGTACTTTCGGTAAATGTGTTTGTATACAATCTTATAACAGTCATAAATCACACATTTATTTTTAATGTTATGCTTTGAAACCTCAGAGAGCTTATATATTTATAAATATTTATATTCATATATAATTTAATATATAAATATATATATTTAAAAACTTTAAGGCTCTGACATGACATTATGAGCCAAGCAGCCTCAAAAGATGCCATTGTGTTCATTTCCTGTTGGCCATCCACTGCTGAGCATGCAGCCTAACCTTAAGAGTTGTTTCCCCAGTGAGACTCCCTTGGAGAAAACTAAATTTTCATTTGCAAGTAGCTATCAATTGGAGGCAACTTCTGGGTTAGGGATGGGGGCACATGTCCACTTCTCCTTTCAGCTTTAGGATCCCATTTTTATCCAAGCAACAGAAACAAAACTGGAGCAAGCTATAAATGTGTTTGTTCCATTTGCTAATTTATTGGCACTTACCAACAATGTGCAAAGCACTGGGGCATTTTGCTGCAAGCCGGTGATTCTTGCCAATGGTGGAATGAGCAAAAAGCACCCCAATCTGAACATAAAGCTTTCTTTAAAAATCTTACTATTCAAGTGGTGTTACTTAGAAGCAAAGTAGGTTTTCAAAATGTATCCTGCTACTACCTATCATTCCCACTTCCAAAGTTCCACATATTACCATGACAGCACAGAGAAATCTGCAGTCAGAGTAATCATAGAGAGAACAGAGGAGGTGGAGCGGGAGGAGGTTTAGGGTTTGATTAGTGATCAATGACACTTTGCAAGTAAGATATATACTAAATTTCTCCTTCTAGAATCTAGAGTCAGAAAAAAAAACATTTTAAACCCCTAACAAATTTATTCCATGTATTTTGTAATTTAGAGTTTTAATTAATGCCTCTTTCATTTTCAAATATCCATAATGTCAGCATTAACTTAAAATATGATTACAATAATTATTCCATCTTAAGTACAACTACATATCTACCACTCCAGTTTGTTGAATTTACAGAATTTAAAAAATGTTTTGCAGCCTTGTTTGATCAGAGTAAGCATGAAGCTGATTTCAAAATTGCATTGGAGATTTGAGTCGTTGCGCCTGCCATAGGCCGACATGGAGCTCCTTGCGCCCGGTTTCCTGCTCCCTTTCTCCTCACCTCGCGCCCACAGGATGGCCCACAAGCAGATCTACTATTCGGACAAGTACTTCAACGAGCACTACGAGTACAGGCATGTCATGTTACCTAGAGAACTCTCCAAACAAATACCGAAAACTCACCTGATGTCTGAAGAGGAGTGGAGGAGACTTGGTGTCCAACAGAGTCTTTGTTGGGTGCATTACATGATCCATGAGCCAGAACCGCATATTCTTCTCTTTAGACGACCTCTTCCAAAAGAACAACAAAAATGAAGTACAGCTGGGATCACCTAATCTTTTTGAAATTAAATGTATATGTGTATATAAGGTAGTATTCAGTGAATGCTTGAAAATGTACAAATCTCTCATCCATACCTGCGCATGAGCTGTTTTCTTCACAGCAACAGAGCTCAGTTAAATGCAACTGCAAGTAGGTTATTTTAAGTTGTTAAAGATAAATTTTCTTGTAG
>LOJH01057529.1:368-11541 GCA_001685095.1 Ellobius talpinus | reverse complement strand
GACCCTAGTCTATATGGATGCACAGCTCCCTAGGCCTGGATATAGGGGGGAGGGACTTGGATTTCCCACAGGGCAGGGTTCCCTGCCCTCTCTCAAGCAGGGTGGGAGAGGGAGGAAGGGGTGTGGGGGAGCAGGAGGGGATTGGGAGGAGGGAAGGAAGTGTAAATAATTGAATGGGGAAAAAAAGAAAATACCATTTCCTCAATTTCAGATTTTATTTTTGAAATATATTAAATAAATAACAACAATTTTAAAAAGTTGATGAGAATGGGAAAATTGCTATACACACACACATATATATTAGATATATATTCATTATTTAAATGCTATGCTTTCATGGCTTGTCATTAAGTAAATACCTAAATGGTAAGTATTAAAGTTTATAGAAATGTAAAATATAGTTATTACTTATATAAATTTCTTCTCATGGATGTGTGTATGCCTACATACTTAGTTTTCAAATCTATATATTTGTGTGAGATACATTATTCACAGCTTGTGTAAATTATGCATATGGTGAATGGATCTGGAAATTTGGAAGGTTTATAATATTAAAATTATTATTAGGAAATATTTGATGTTTACTAACTTGCATTTTCCTTATATTTTCAGATAAAAATAACTTAAGAGGTCATACACTGAATAAATTCTTTATTGACTTCTGGGAATCTGTGACTTGTCCTGTCAATAGTTTGCCAGCATAACAAGAGTAGTCTCCTAGCCAGACTCAAATAATAAGTTTGTGTCCAATTTTTCTTATCTCCGCTTTTGAACTAGACATTGTTCCCAGGTTTGTATTTAATCTTTTTCTAGGAAATCACTGGATTTTCATATTACATATTCCTCATATTTTATGTACTATATACTCTATTCTTAAAGTTATGTTCTATTTTGAAGTCAACTTACTGGAATCATCAATAATATCATTTTTAACTACCCATTAAAAATACTGAGTATTAAAACTACATTTATAAATTAATAATATTTAATTATCAGATGGAAATTGCTATAAATTATCTCTATCACTATTTAAGTACAAAACTCAACTGTTGTCTCTGTTTGAAATAGTGACCTCACCTTCCTATGAGTTACCATATTATTGTGATATTTTAATCCTTCTTAACCAAACACCACTTCCCATTAGAGTTCTTCTAGGTGCATCACCAAATGCTTCATCCCAGTCAGCACAGCCATTCTCACCCACTTGGAATTTGGTCATTGTCTCCTTACTAGTCTGGGTGTTCCTTCTGCATCAAATTGAGACTGTGTACACATACCATGATCTTAGAGCTTATAACAATTCAAACTAAGTCATGTCTCAGTTTAAAATAATTTGTTAATTCCAATTTCATTTTAATAATAGGATAAAATTTAGGTTCCTCAGTAAAATAAACAAAACTATGTTAACTGGAAATAATTTGATATTTTACAATAAGTACTTTCTTTGAATGTAATGTTCCAGAAATATGAAACCACATATTATACAATTATAGCATATGGTATCATACTTAAGCATTATACTTCATCTACCTATAATAACATACAGAATCCTTTTGTGAATTTTTATTAAATTTTTAAACTTTCATGCAAGTATGCACTCTATACTGCACTGGCAATATGTCAATCTATTTTTCTCTCTTATTTCTCCCTATAGTTCCTACTGATCATATCTATTATTTATAACATGAATGTTTCATATACTTCTTCACATATGATAGATCAGCTATCACTTATGTGAATTATTTCCCAACTCCAGTGTGATTTCTTTAGTAATAACTCATGTTTTGCCAAAAGTATTTATTCATACATTTTTATATAATGATACTTTTGAGATTATAGTATGATGATACTATTTTTCCCATTCATTTCCTCCCTCCAAATGTTCTCATATACTCTCCTCCTCATAAAACTCAGAAGCCTCAACCCTAGACAAACAACTATAGGTCAGTCACTAAGGAATGTTGATTGCAGGAGATACAAAGTTGTCAGTCCTGAAAACATATACCTGCACATCTTTAAAGGCTCAGTGGTTAAATATGCTCCTGTCCAAGCCTGGTGACCTGAGATTGACAAACTTCTTCTGGAAAGTTCTCTTCTGGCTGGTATATGCAAGTCCTGCCATATACAGGACCCCTAACACATACTAGTAAAAAATACTAAAGAGTAACATCAATATGTTATGCTTTCAGAATACGGTCCAAAAATGAATTCATGCATAGACATTTCCGAATGCCTGTGAGAAAACTCTAAGAAGTTAAGATAAGAGTTTATGTTCGGGAATATGTTTTTGTGTTCCTCCTAGCTGTAGTCAATAAGAGTGGGTTTACTTAACAATTATTCACCAAAACTTACAATTGCTATTTGTTATTTGACTCTATGAGATACATGTTTTTGCCAAGAGCAGCTTGTCTACAACACACAGCTTGTCTGCCACATATGTCTTGCCTTTGTGATTGTAGGCTGTACTCATGTGACACCACTTAACTCTGAGATTATACATTGCATGATGCTCTGAATATGGTTTGTTATTGCATGATACTTTAGCTTGCCTCATTTATCACCTCCATTCTCCCAGGTCCCACTACCTCTAGAATAATAAACAATATATGATTGAATTTTTATCTCTATTATATATTGAATATGCCATGGATGTATTTGCTCCTCAATTATTCTTTACCTGACAATATCTGTCCTAGAAACAATCAATGAAGTAAGTCTATTTTACCATACTGACTTCATTGCATTCATAAACTTGGACACCAATAAATTATAGATCCTCTGTAAATATTTTAACTTATTTTAATTATACTTCACAATTTCAAAAAAAATCTAAGAGGATGGAGAAAAAATATACAAGGGCCATGCTTTAATTTGTTCATTTATATTATAAAATGCATAGCTGTCTAATAGCTAGGCATACATATGTAATGTGTTCACCAACTTAAGGCTTAATTCTTATTTTTCCACTTATAATTTGAATGGGGAGCAATTACATGCTACAGTAGTGTTCCATTGTCAATGGTTAGTGTATTACAAGATCTCTAAGAAATACTTCAAACCTGAGATTTTTTTTAATCAAGCTCAATATGATGCTTGTTTCCTATAAATGAACACATGCAAAATTCAATGTTTTTGCATCTTTACATAGTCCTGACTACACAGTTCAGGTTTAACTTTTTCTGTTTGAACTGCATCAGTAAAAGTAGCACAAATTTCATTTCCTTCACAACTTCATAGACAGATTTGTTCTTGTTCTATATTTTCACACCCACAGTATATTACATTTTATCGAGTCAAGAATTTGCATCTTTTCACATGAAGGAACACTTGAGGGCTTATTCTTCCCCAATTATATTACTAATCCTTGCCTTTGGGGATCTTTTGTGTTGTTGTTAAGAAAAATATAAGTTACTCTAACAAAAACACTTCAGTTTGATGATAATGGATCAGGTAACTGAGACAGATGCTGCAATCTTAGAGGTAAGTAACATTTGTGGGCACATAATCAAGACATACAACAGCCATTTTATTGAAATTTGTAGTGTGGTTCTTAGTGTTTCATTTTAAAAATATATTATTTCTTAAAATAAATAGTGATCTGTGATAGTTAACAAAGGACACCAGAAAGTTAATATTGCCTTTCTTCTTGAATGCTTTATTAAAATTTTTGTTAATATTTTTTATTTCTTTTCAAATTCAAGTGTCTTTAGCTTGGTAATTGTATTATTTTGATATTTAAAGATCTAGCTCTTGTAGACCTGGTTTGTCTTGATCAAACAGAGATCTACTTGCATCTGCCACCTGAGTGCTGGTATTAAAGGCATGTGCCACCATCAACTGGTTAAGTGCTTTTTTTTTCAAAGGAGGTAGCTTCCATGACCAAATATGCAGAACAGAGATTCTACACATATATAATGGAACCTAATGTGTGACCACACAGACTTCCGATCCTTTCTCTCAGGTCATGCTTCTAGAAAACAGCCTTCATTATCAAATCTACATGCAAACATCTACTTCGGAATTGAAAAGTTCACTGTCCCTTGTCCTTAAACACACTGTCATGGTGTTTTCTGCTCATTCTTTCTATGGCTGAGGGAAGTATTAAGACTTATAATGAGGGTGGGATTTTTCTCTTCCTGACTTGTTTTCAATGTGGATTATAACTCCCTTTGTTTTTAAATCACTTTCCCCCTCTTTTTATAATTTTGTGTTTGACACTGTGCTGAAATCTGTCCTCAATTCTATTTTTTGCTTCTGTATTCAACACATTTATTTTCCAACCCAGGAGTATTAAACTTAAGGTAGGAGAAGGTAAAATGATAAATAGGCTTTTGAACTATCTTCAGACAAGGTCTAAGTCTAAATAGCCCAGGCTAATCTAAAAGCTAATCCTCAACCTTGGTCTCACAAATTCAGGGATTACAGGCAGATACTACCAAATACAGTTGATGGATTGTTTTTTTTTTTTAAAGAAAGTGTCAAATAAACTAATGTTTTTGTACGTATACCCTTGTCCTACTAAGGAATATTTTTCAAAAGACAAAAAAGAACTTCATACATTTACTCATATATTTGGGGGTTACAAGGACCATATTGAATCAGGCAGAAGATTAAATTATCTGAGCATTTCTCAGAATATTCATTCAATAGACAAACCTCCCTTTCCATATGCTGTCATTTCTATCTAGAAGCAGAAAAGCTATACATTTAGAGTTGCCATCTGGCCACTCTAAATGTATAGCTTTTCATTACTAAGATGAAATAGTAAATAGGTGAGTTCCCTGGAGAGAGGAGGCTGAGGTATTCTGTTTTAAAACATATAGTTTTATTGCGAGAACAAGCTTGCTCCAACTTTGGTATAATGCTTTCCCCTCTTCAGGGGTACACTTACAACAAAAGAAACAGACTGAAGTGAGTAACTAGGTTTCTAAAGTGAAGCATGAAAAGCCAAATAATATTAGCATAAACATTTGCAACTGCTACCTAAGAGAATTCTGATGGCTGCCTTGATTCTCTGTGTGAAATTATTCTTGCATGGCATTTGTAATTGTTTCTGTCAAGAAAATGGAAACCTTGCAGATATTTACTAATGTGCCTTGGAGAGCACAGAACCTTGGAGATTTGTGTACTGTACCTTTGGAAATGGAAATTCTACAGATAGTTCATAAACTAATTCCGCAGCTCATGATAGCAAAAAATCTTCCCGAGGAAGTATTTGTTCTTGGGAAAACCTGCATTGTTACCCTTCCATTGATAAACAGCAGAAGAAACTGCAAGGTTGAAGACAACTTCGCATGCATATTATAAAACAGGGTATGGGTCATAAAATTCATATTTTTTTCTCATAACTGTCTTTTGTAGCTCTGTAGCTACAATCTCAGTGCAGTCTACATGAGATGTGACTCTTTTTATCAATCCTCATGAACAGTATTGAATTACAACATAAGATAATCAAGATGTGTAATTTGGTTGTACAGGATTTAGCAGTGTAAGAAAGTCTCATAGAGGACTGCCTATTTTATTTGAAATATGTTTGTGGTTCTGTACGATCATAACAGATTTTACTTTCAGTTTGGTTCATATAAACTGAAACTACTAAAAATAGCAATTTGTTTTTTACAACACAAGCTGTAAGTAATTGACAGTAGGAAAATGCAAATAATGACAAAGACTAGTTTTATGAAATATATGTATATATATTTATGTATATTCTAAAGCTCCAGTGCTTTATATATTTTATATTTTCTAAATAAATTCTTGAAGTACAAGTATTATTCTTTATTTGCAATGTTACTTTCTATAATTCATTACCTAAATGTACGAAAACCCATGTTTACCCAGAATAGTTGACATGAGAAATAAAGAGATGAAAGTTATCTTACTTTTCCCAAAGGGTGTCAGGGAAATAGAAGACAGGAGAACAGTCATGCAGAAATTCCTGCCGAGAGCACAGTGCAATTTTTCTGTCAGCATTGTGTTCTTCCCAAACTAATCAGAGATGTTCATTTTTTTATCCAAAATTAAACTTAATAAAATAAGAATGACTATATCACACACCTCCACTAAGGAATTTACTTAGGGTCTCTGATTTATTTATTTTATGTTTTAGAATTTCTTTTTTTGCCAAAACAGGAAAGAATATAATTGCAGTTGTACAATGTATGTCATTGTGGTATTTATCTATTGCAGTTGTAGGTTGGTGTCAGTTCCAGAACATACAGTGGAAGCTGTAGAAGATAGCAGAAGGACAACTGAGATCAGTATATAAATCTTCCAAGCTTAGAGACCAAAGACACAGTGCTGTATAACACCTTTCTCTTTAAATTTTAAATTTCCTTGACTCCTAACTCATAATGTGCCTCCTTATGCATATAAATATGAAAGGAATCATTGACTCTAAACAAAAGAATTTTATTGGCATCCTCTGTTGTAAAGATTCTTTTTTGTTTCTCCAGCCAGCTCCCTAATAGGGACAGAGACTTATACTAATTATTAAAACTCAGCCTTAGCTTAGTCTTGTTTCTAACAAGCTCTTTATAAAGTAAATTAGCCAGTTTCTATTAATCTACATGCTGCCACATGGCTCTCTTCATTTTACCTCTTCTCCTGCATGTCCTACTTCCTTTGTGTCTTTGTGGCAACTCAGACTTTCTTCTTCCCAGTCATCTCTTTGCCTGGAAATTCAGACTAGACCTCACATATAGATATTGGCAATTTAGCTTTTTATTAAACCAATCACAGTGACATATCTACACACAGTGTAATCAAATATCTCAAAACAATTTTTTCCTTTAACATATTACAAAAAATAAAAGTTTTAAACTCTGATTTTGGAAATAACCTCATACCAACAGCAGCAGTAGTTGATGACTGACCTTTAAGATAAAAATATAATCACAATTTTTACATAGACCATAGAAGACATTATATGACCTTGGGTATTAAGGAAAATAATGTTGAATGTTTGGTCAGATAGACCAAATATTATCATTTACCATGGAAGACATCTGGACTTCTTTCCCTTTTTCATTTACAGGTTGATTTTAATCTCCAATAAGCTATCTTTCATTTTACCATATTATTTGTAATAATTTTATTTTTATCACATTTGTTTTTATAATGTTTATACACAAATGTATATTAGCTCCATTGATATGATAGTAAAATCGTTTTTTTTTACCTCTTCCTTTGCAAAATTAGCTTGCACAACACTTGGCATATGTAATTGCTGAAAGCAACCCTTAAAATCCTGAATGCTTGCTTTTCTTTTGGATTGGTAACATGCAAACCTGTAATTCAATGTTCTTCATTTGAAATGAGTTTATTACATGAAATATTTCAAGTTAAAATCACTTCTTGTAATCTACTTGACTAAATAAGGAGATCTTAATATAAATAATAAATGTAGTCAGTAGGGATATTTTCTGGGATCTTGTTTTTCCTTCTTCAGAGATGGTTTTCATTGTCACATTACAATACGTAATACATGAGATATTACGTATTGGTGGGTCTAGTTGTTCTAGGGCTTGCACACAGAGCCTCATGAATATTATAACTTGGTTTACTGAGTTTGTAATGCTTATATGTATCCCCTTTGCTCAGATGACAATTGTACAATTGGTGAGACTTTTTGAGTGCTGCTTCTGATTTTGCTAGGGAACAAAATCCATTCTTATTCCCTTGATCATATTTCTCATATTTGTCCATGTCACTAATATTTCTTATTATCTTTAGATTTTTGATCTTTAAAAAATGTAACATATTTGGTGCTATTTACAGCAAAGATGTCATAGGTGTCTTATTCACATAAATAGAAGAAATTTCTAATTTTGTTTTGACTTAAGAATTCATAGTTTTATAAAACTAAAATACTTTACTTTTTGAGCTGCTTTACATTTCTGGGAAATTTGAGCAGCAAATATAGTGGTTCCATATGTGTCCATGCATCTCCACTGACACGAGTGAGGCACATTCATTATAGCTGCTATTGGGTCGGGGTTGTATGCATTCTGGCCAGCCCAACCTGGCAGGATTCTTGTTTAAGGCACTAGAATATGAAAGACATCAAGAATATTAGGGAAGGCTGGAGAGATGGCTCAGAGGTGAGGAGCATTGCCTGCTCTTCCAAAGGTCCTGATTTCAATTCACAACCATATGATGGCTCACAACCATCTGTAATGGGGTCCAGTGCCCTCTTCTGGCCTGCAGGTATACACACAGACAGAATATTGTATACTTAATAAATAAAAAATTATACAAAAGAATATTGGGGCAGATGATTACTACTAAACTGATTTAGCACTCTTAAAAACTGATATGCAGGTACCTAAGATAAGGAAAAGGTTCAAGGACCTTTCAAATATTTGTCTGAGAGGAATGGAACATCCTCTTTTGATTCTCATATGAGTGATTTGTGTCTTTTATATATTTGTCTTTATCATCACTAATAAAGAATTTTAACCATTATTTTTACCGGTAATGTGATTTCTATACTCTGGTTTGCTGCTTTTTTTTTCTTTTTGCCTGCTTGATGTATCAAGAGGTACTGGTCTTCCCTGTAATATGGACCATATCTATTTTTTCTACACTGTCAGCTTTGCCTTCTTTGATTTGATCCTTTGTTGTTGGTATTATGTATGTTGAAGACTATTATATTCTCTTATATAATTAATATTTGTTTTACTATGTAATTCTCCCTGAAATCATTGATAATCTTTATCCATCCTCTTATTTACTCCTTATCCTCACCTATGCTTGTTTGAGGACAGTGTAGTGAGTTTTCTGCTTTATTAACATTGAAAATACTTAGACAAATTTTACTACATAATCTGTTTGGTGTTCTAGTCTAACAGTCCTACATTTGTGATTGGATGTCTGAACTTGATTTCAGAAAATCTTGGCCATTGTTACTTTTAATATTTCTTGGACTTCTTCATTTCTTTTGTTCTTCCAAAAGTGTATGTGTGTCCACACCTATTTGAATTATCCCAGCTCTCCAGTACATTCTATTTTTCTCATTATCAGTTATCTGTGAATTTAGTTTATAAAGCTCCAGTTAAATATTTCCAAATCTCGGTATTATTTCTCTTCTTGTGCTTGACCATCTGAAGACATAGTAAGATTCATTTCTAAGTAAAATTCAAAAGCTAGAGTTTATGAAGTTTTCAACTGACCTCAAGTAAGTCAGATAGGCCTTAGTATAGTCTTTCTCAATGGATATTAGGGGCATGATATGAGAAATTCTGTGGGCATTTTTAAAATGGATACTTTCCCTTGGAGAAAAGCCTGAGGCATTTATCTAGGATATTCACTATGGAAATTTGCTGGATTGTTCTAGGATGCTCTCCAAAGAGACACAGTGGGATTTCTATAATGTTCATCATGGGGGATACAGTAAGTCTTTATATGGCAAAAATACTTGAGCATTTAGGACCCCAGTTTAGAGTGGTACCATTGGAGTTTCTCATTCCCAAACTAATTTATCACAGCCTCTAGCAAATCTGTAAAATAATTCTTTAAAAACTTTTTAATTTTTCTTAGCAGTTTATATGTATAACAAGTTCTGCTTGAAGCTGTGAGCTGATTTTGGCTATGTTTCTTCATATTTATAGTTTTCTCCTAATTTTGCAATGGTATTTTACCTCATAACTCTAAGTTCCTGACAAGCATAAGAAAAATTATTATATATTATATTGTTGAGCTTTTTCTTATAAAAAGGATGTGGAAATTCTTTCAAATTATTTTTCATGTCAGAACTGAATCCACAATTCTCATTCTTTGTCGTTTTCTTATGCAAATAGATAGTCTTCATGAAATTATATTAAAATCCATGTTTATTTTGATGAGTTTGGGATTTAAATGTCTAAAGACCATTTTCTGTTTTGCTGTACTCATTTATTTTATTGTGGTTGATAGGTAAAGATTCACAGCCATGGAATATCTGATGAGTTGATGTTCTTGTCTCAGAGATACTTGATAAAATAGGCAATCATTTTCAAAGACCATTGCCATTTATTAGTATGATGGAACAGACTTTAGGTCTGAGGCAAAAATCAGAAAATACTTCTTCAGTATCATAATTTGAAAATCAATTCCTTCAAGTTCTTTCATTATTTAACACATTAGTACAATGTTTTTCTGAGACACTGTTGTTTCCTTGTTTCATCTTTTTCTTTGTGATATTTAATGAACTTTGCTGTGGGACAATGATCCTGTACTTTGTAAAGATTTGTCAATTGTATTTTAATCAAACACTGATTGGCCAGTATCCATGCAGGAAATATAGGTGGGGCAACCAAGCAGGAAGTAGAGGTGGGGTGACAAGAACAGAAAATTTCTGGGAAGAGGAAAAAGGTCAGTCTGCAGTCACCACCCAGTTGCAGAGGAAGCAAGATGAGAACACCTCACTGATAAAGGTACCAAGCCATGCGACTAACATAGATAAGAATAATGGGCCAATTTAAGATTTAAGAATTAGTTAATAAGAAGCCTGAGCTTCTTATTATAGACCAATCAGTTTATAATTAATGTAGACCTCTGTGTGTTTCTTTGGGACTGAATGGCTGTGGGGTTGTGCAGGGCAGAAACCTTAGCCAACAAATGGTGCCAACATGGACCTCTATATACACATAAAACCTGGGAGACCTCAAAAAGTATTTCTAGAAACAAAAAAACAGAGTTAAGCAAGGCTTCTTGGTAGCAGCATTTTCTCAGGTGGGCTCTGTTTGGTAGAGACAAGCATGTCTCATTTAAGAGAGGCTCCCTGACTCAGCTTTAGCTTCAAACACCTTGTAGCTTGTTTAAGAGGCCCCAAAAACCAAACACTTAAATGGTGTTTATGAGTAGCCAATAGCATGCCTTTTGGTTGTGACAGGGACCTTGAAACTGAAGAGAGTTCTGACAATAACATGATTCCAGCCAGTATCTCTGCCATGAGGTTAGACTCACAGAAAGCTAAGGAATGTGGTGGATAGAGCCATCAAATGGCATCAATCCTAGCCATATCATTTAGCAAATTAAAGACTCATGTGGTCAGAACAAGAGAGATATACAGTATAGATAGATTCAGATAAAGAAAACCTCTAAATGGCTTATAGTGCATTTAAATATATTAAAAATATGTTGTTAGCTGTCAGCTTGCTGTATATAGCTTTTATTATATTTAGGTATGAAC
>LOJH01057528.1:1638-11719 GCA_001685095.1 Ellobius talpinus | reverse complement strand
TTGATGAATAAAGCTGTTTGTGCCAATGGCTTAGCAGAATAAAGCCAGGCAGGAAATCAGAACAGAGAGAGAGAAAGAGAGAGAGAGAGAAGAGAAAGGGGAGGTCAAGGATACTCCATGTAGCTGCCAAAAGAGAAGGACCTGGAGCCTTACTGGTAAGCCACAGCCTCGTGGCAATACACAGATGGATAGAAATGGGTTAATTTAAGATGTAAGAGCTAGCTAGGAATATTCCTGAGTCATTAGCCAAGTAGTGTTGTAATGAATATAGTTTCTGTGTGACTATTTGGGTGTGGGTGTCCAGGAACAAAAGAGCAGTCTCTGTTTACAGGATAGAAATGATTGGAATCTCCCAGGGGTAGCTCAGCTGGTTGAGTGCTCACTTCACACAATGCTCTGAGCCTTAGCCCAGCATGGTGACAGAAACCTGTAATCTCAGCACTTGGGAAGTGCAGGCAGGAGGATCACTTTGGGTACTGTGGTGGTTTGAAAGAAAATGGCCCCCATAGGCTCATACGAAATGGCACTATTAGGAGATGTGGCTTTGTTGGAGGAAGTGTGTCACTGGGGTGGGCTTGGAGGTTCCAAAAGCTCACGCCCAATGTCCCTCTCTTCCTGCTGCCTGCCTATCCAGACATAGAACTCCCAGCTCCTTCTCAAGCACCATGTCTGCCTGCAAGCTGCCATATTTCCCACCATGATGATAAGAGTTATCATAGTCATAGTATCTCTTCACAGCAAAACAAACAAACAAACAAACACCAAACTAGACAGGTTCATAGCAAGTTTGAGGTCAGTCTGAGATACTTGAGAATTTGTCTTAAAACAAACAAAATAAACCATTATGATTTGATGACTCTGAGGACTTCACAGACTTCCCTCCACCATCTGCAACCATGTCAGCACTAGTACAAGTTTTCAGGCCCTACGTCATGTTAATAACTGCTATTCTTCAGAATGTATTCTGAAGTTGTCATGATGCTGATGCCACTTTATCAGCCGTGGTTAAGGTCACTGGCTACTCAGTAGAACCCATTTCTTTCTCCTTACTTCCTTGTGAAAATTCAATTTGGACCAGTGAGATTGCTCACTGATAAAGGTATCTGCTGATGTGGGAGTCCCCTCTGTATGCGTGAATACCATTGGTTAATAAAGGAACTGGCTTGGCCTGATAGGATAGAACAGAGCTAGGCAGGGAAAACTAAACTGAATGCTGGGAAGAAAGGGTAGAGTCAGAGAGAAGCCATGTAGCCTTGCCGGAGACAGACGCCAGAACTTTGCTGGTAAACCAATGCCACATGGCGATACACAGATTAATGGAGATGGGTTAAATTAAGATCTAAGTGTTAGCCAATGGGAAGCTAGAGCTAATGGGCCAAGCAGTGATTTAATTAATTCAGTTTCTGTGTATTTATTTTGGAAGTCTGGGTGGCTGGGAAACCAACAAGTGGCCTCCCTCCAACAATTTGCCACCAAATTTGATGACCCAGATTTGATCCCCAGACTCCACAATGAAAGGAGAAAGCCACATCTGAAAGTTGTCTTCTGACCACCAAACACACACCATGGCATGTAGGCATGCACACATACATAATAAATAAACAAATAAATGAAATAAAAAATTTAAACACTTTTATTTAGTCAGGTGCCAAGAAACACAACTCCCTGAATAAAGCTGGCATTCATGTTATTAGCATCCAGATCCAGGAGTTAGTGATCTAGTGGTATGTTTCCATTTATTTCTCACTGGTATGGGAGATAGAGATTAAAGTCATCCCCAATTTACAGCTGGGTAAACTGAGAATCAATTGAGTTGCCAGAGGTCATACAACTTCCAGCTGGTGGATGTTGAGCGTGAACTCAAGAAACTTGATTTCAGAGCCCATCTCTCCCGACTCTTCTGGTCTTCCTGTTTGCTCATTCTCAGCCTGTTCACACTCTCCACATTGCTGAATGCTGGGGTAGCAGGCTGGGTCCTCTCATTAACTGCCTTCTCTCCCGGAGTCACTTTTCTTTGTGACTTTCTACATTTTGCATGTGCATGTCAGGGTAGGCCTGTGCACATGCATGTGAAGGCAGAGGTCAACCTCAAAGGTCATTTCTTAGGTGCTGATGACCTTGTTTTTTTAAGACAAGGTCCATCGCTGACCTAGAACTCCCTGAGTAGGTCCAGCTGGTTGCAGCAAGCCTCAGGAATCACTGGGATTGTAAGCATGTGCTACCACCTTCAGTTCTGGGGATCAAACTCGGGTCCTCGTGCATGCAAGGAGTGTTCTTCACTGACTAAGCCATCCCCCTGCTTACCCCTCTCTCCACTTCTAAGGCTAGACCTTCACTGCTCATGGAATTCTGGGTAAAGAAGAGGGAGGGAGAGGCAGGAAGCAGTCAGCCTTCAGATGTCCACTTGGGCTGAACTTGCTGAGATAGGATTGTTAGGTGGGGGTATGGAAAATCCTACAGCTGAGAAGATTTTGTGAGATTCTGTGGAACCAGACACCACTGACTGAAGCTGTGAGCTGAATAAATTTCTCAGGTATTTGTTACAGCTTTCCAAATTTCAGATAACACAGCCCCTGCACTTCAATGTCCTTCCTTTAAGATGGGAACAAAAGCCATTCCTAACATTATGAAGACAGATGAGCAGCTAAGTCTGTGCCATGAGGAAGCCACATGCTGGAGACAGGACCTCAGAGCATGCTCCCTCTCCATCTCAGCTATCTGCCCACAGACACCGTCATGGGAAATACCTGAAGCCATCTGGGACTGACACTGTAGATTGATTAAATGAGTGCATGCATGCATGCATGCATGAATGAATGAGGACCTGGCCAGGCATTTCAGCAGTCATGGATACCAAATGGTGTCTTTCAAGACTCTGGATTGTTCTTGGTGAGATTGCCTAAACAGCAGAAGAAAACTTTTTGTTGTTGTTTTGAGTCTGTTTTTTTTTCTTGTTTGTTTTGTTTTTCAGGCTCAATGTAGATGTCACCTCCTCCAGGAAGCCTTCTGATACAGTTGGGTCTAGGTGTCTACTTTTTAATCTATACACTGTAGTTGGTTCATTGTGGTTCATACTGGCAAGGTTATCTGTAGCAGAAGGTCTGGCCCAAGGTAGTCTCCAAGAAGTTGGAGGGACTTATATTGTTGTTCTGGGTTTGAACTCATGACCTTGTGCATGCTAAGGACATGCTTCCCACTTAGTTACAACTTCAGTCCTAGCAAGCACTTCTTGAATGCTTCAAGGTTCCCAGCATTGTATTGAGTGCTTTCCCAATAATGTCCCTGTGGCTACGGTGACCTCCATGGCCAGGGTGGTCTTTCTCCATGTTCAGTCATGGTTAGACCCTTAGTCCTTTACTTCCACGTCTGCCTTTTCTAGGCTGACTGGCCTAAATTCTTGAGGTTTGGGAAGAGTGGGAAATGCTGGGCAGTGGGATGGGCTGGGTGGCGAGGTGGGTGGGAACAATGAAGGAGAGCATGTTAGCAGCTGGCATCTGCTCCAAAAGCCAGACACAATGCGTTCTCCACCAGAGGAACACAGCGCCAAGACCACCGGAGGAGAGACACCCCTCATGGCCCCTGAGTGGGGCGTGTTCACCTTACACTCCACAGGCTCCATCTGCTCCATGATTTGGAACAAATGGTGCAACAAAGCTTGAACTACTGAGTATATTGTATTTCTGGAAGGAAGAATTAGGAAAACCAAAGGAAATGCCTCCAAGTCACAGCAGCACTTACTGGAGTGTGTAGAGGTGAGCTGCCATGGGACATGGACAGTGACATAAGGATATCAGCACCCACAGCCACAGGGGAAGGAGAGACCAACACTGTGGCACATCAATTTAGAAGCTAAAGTAAAAGCAGCTTTTGTTTTGCCCAGGGAGCTTTGGATCCCTTGTGGGATCTAACTCCTTTGTAGAGCTTTCCTGCCTGTGCTCTGTGCTGCCCGTAAATGTGACCCTCTCCACAGCCAGGGCCTCAGCAGCTTGGAGGCTTACCGGAGCAAACAACTTAGCAAAAACAATCTGTCCCATAAACAAAACCAGTGGAAGGCGTCCAGCCACACACAATGGAGCTATAATCTTCTGGGCACACATTTCCCGTCCGGGGTATTAGCTTGTATGCTTCTTCCTTCTAGGTGAAGGTAGAGGCCACTTGGCCTGCAAGCACAAGAACAACAGTCCTGTACACATCCCCCCTTGTCTGCACTGTGTGTGGCAGGAATTCAGAAGCAGGGGCCATTCTCTCCTCCTTCCTTTCTCTTCATAAAGCAGCACTGAAAGCTGAAAGGCAGGGTGGCACGTTGGGAGCCTGCTTCTGCATCAGCTCCGCGCCACTGTTTAGCCCTGTGCTTTGGGATGAAGGTGTTGCCTTTCCAGAACTGCAAGTTTCCATCATTTAAGTGGGGCAGCGTATGGATTCCCACCGACCCTGGAACTCTGTGAGGTATAAAATACAGATGTTGGTTGGCCATTGTCAAAAAACAATTACAGAAAAATAGTATTGGTAAGCACATGAAAAATCTGGAGCTCTTTGAGACAGGGTCCCATGTATCCCAGGCTGGCCTAGAAGTAGCTGTGGGGCTTAGGACCTTGAACTTCTGATCCTCCTGCCTCTACTGCCTCCATTTCATAAGTGCAGGGGTTATAGGTATGTGGCACCACCTTCAATTTATGAAGTTCTTGGGATCGAACCCAGGACCTCATGCATGTTAGACAGGCAATCTACCAACCAAACTATACCCAGAAACTAGAACTCTTGTCCCATTGTTGATGAGAATGTAAAAAAGAAAATGCAGTGTTGTGGAAAACAGTATTGGGGATTGTCAAGAAATTAAAAATAGAATCACTGCACGATCCAGAAATCCCTTCTGGAGATTACATACATACACAAAATAATTGAAAGAAATCTGTGCACCTGTGTCCACAGAGCCATTCTTCACAACAGTCAACACAAATGATCATCCACAGATACACGGATAAAGGAAGTGTGGCAAGTGCCTCACAAGAAGGAAATCCTGTCCATACTACAGTGTGGATGGAGTCTGAGGATATTGCACTGAGAGAAGCCAACCAGGTGCAAAATGCAAATATGGGTTGCACAATCACACTTATGTATGTATCTAAAGTTGAGCTCATACAGAAACAAACATGGTGGCTGTGGGGGCTTAGGGAAATTTGGGTTTTTTTCAAACATACTGTAAAATAATTCAGAGCTGCGTGTGTGGTTTAGTTGGTGGCTTGCTTCTGCACCAAGTCCCATGTTATATCTGCAGCATTTTATAAACTTGGTGTGGTGACATTTGCTTGTAATCTCAGCACTCAGGCGATGGAAAATCAGAAGTTCACAATCATTTCTAGCTACCTATTGAGTATATTAGTACAAGTACCTATTGAGTATAAGTCCCCATCTAAAACCACAAATAAACCAAAACAAATGAACAAATCCCCACCCAAAACATTGAAATACCATTTCTCTATCTCTCAAATTGTCCAACCAGGCAGTAGTCATGGTACAGACCTGTAATTTTACAGTTCGGGAGGTGGAGGTAAGAAGACCATGAGTTTGAAACCAGGATGGATTACACTGCAAATCCTCTCCAAATAATAAAAAAATACAAAATCCAAAAAGATCCCCAAACAAACAACAACAACAAAAACAAAGGATATGCAAAAATTACAATTTCTAGCAATAGGAGTGGTGCTGAGGACATGGGAACTGTCTTACTGGAGAATGAGAATTTAAAATCACCATTTTAAAGGGTGATTGTCCCTGCTTACCAAGAAAAAAAACTCATATATGCTACAAGTCAGCAATTTCTCATTACTTATCCTAGGATATGTACAAGGATTTCCGACCTTCACTGTTAGAAAGGCAAAGGTCAGGAGTTTCTAAATGGCCACCAATGGGACACTGGATAAATAAAGTGACATGTACTGTTAAATTAAAGCAGTGACCAGACCTACTGATGTCAACCCAGAGAGGTCTCAGAAGCATACTGTCAAGTGTAAAGCAGATATCTGTCATACAACATTGCTGCTGAATTACAGGAGCAAGCAACACTAATACATATTTTCTGTGTATACAGCTATAAAGGAAGTGGCCTATAAAGTAGCTAAGAGAAAGCAGGACTTGTGACTCTCTCGAGTTCTGGCCTCTGAGATGGTCCCCAGTGAGCCTTACCTCCTGCTCCTCAGGTCCCTGTGTCAGGTCCCTCTACAGTGAACAGGGCTGATCTGGGTCCTATGTATTTCACAGCCCCTTGACCAAACAGTGAGTGATGGTGTCCAACAGCTCCCTGGCTCTCTCCACTGCTGGCTCTGGATCCAGTCAGGTACCATGGTGTAGGGGTGTTCAAGCAGCCTAGGAGACACCCAGATGATGTGAAGCTGAGAGCTGCCACCAACTCCAGCACCACCCTGGGCCAACTAAGAGCGGGCTTTGTTGGTTCAGCCAAACCATGAAGTTATTGTGACCTCAGAAGAGAATGTGAACCAGAACCATGCATCTAAAATGCTCTTGAGTTTCTGACCTGTGGACATGTGTCTAGAACATGAGCAGTCTTTTGATGCCGCTGAATTTGAGGGCACAGCTGTAGGTGATTTATACAGCTGTGGTTTCTTGCTGAACCTCTGCCAGGAGCCTAATCTCCCTTTTCACTGAAATGTGTCAAAAGTCAGCTAAAGGCATACCACTCAGGAAGCTTGGGCAGGAGATTTGCAAGTTAGAGGTCAGCATAGGCTCTATGATGAGATCCTGCTCTATGATGAGATCCTGTCTCAACAAAACCAAACAATACTCTAATCAAAATAAAACAAATCAGCCAAATGAAAGTCACATTAGCACTGAATTGAACTCTCTTCATGTTCTCAAACCGCCTGATGAGTCTTCAAGGTCAGCTTCTGCATTTGACATGAAACCACTCCCACTCAAACGCTGGAGGATGCTGGTCTGGTCTGTTACCTGAACTATGACCCACATTGTGATCCTCTTTCCCCTGTAGCTCAGAGGGTGACTGTACTCACAAACAGGATCTCTAAGGAAGCAACTAAGGTGAGATGAGTCATGGGTGGCCGTAATGCAAAATGAATATTATCTGTTTAAAAAGGTGCTTAGACACAGACAATTGGACACACAGGAGAGACAAAGAAGCCTTGCTGACCCTATGGGCTTGGTCTTTTGGCCATTGGAGCTGTGACGAAATACATTTCTGTTTTAGACACCTAGTTTGCAGTTCTTTGTCATGGCAACACTAGATAGTGAGTCACAGTCCAACACTTGTCTTACAGATAATTTCCTCAGGTCCAAATGTAGATGTGACTTAGTCAAAGACACAGAAGATGCAGAACTTTAGGAGCAGCCCACATCTCCTAACTGGAGCATGTTTCTTCCCATAAATGAGACCAAGACCCGACAGGAGAGGGAAGACTCAGAAAGTGCTGGTAGACATCAAACCATGGTTTGATGATCATGATGGCAGAAAACAGTGTCTGGTGGCTGCAGAGATGCCTAAAGATTAAGAGCCTTGCTCAGTAGACGTGAGGACCTGGCTTTGGATAGTAGCACCTACGTACAATTCACGCAGTGGTAACCTCAGCGCTGTGAGAGGCAGAGAAAGGAGGATCAGTGAGACTTGCTGGCTGCCAGTTAGCAACAGGGTTAGCGGGAGACATTGTCTCTAGAGTGAGTGATAGAACAGGCCCCAGAATGTCCTCCTCTGTCCTCTGCATATGCACAGGCGCACCCACCCACTCCTACCATGCACATGTCCACCACACTCGCACATAGGTATACATGGGGAGGGAGAAAGAGAGAGAAGCGATGGCTCAGTGTGTAAAAACACTTGTTCTATAATCATGAGGATCTAAGTTCACATCTCCAGCACCTATGAAAAAGGCTGCTGTGGCTGCATCAGAGTCTCTAACCTTATTGCTGTGTTCCAGGAGTGGTGTGGTTGGGTAGGTGCGGGAGACCAGAGCTGGCTGGCTGGCTGGGTATCTCCAGGGTAATGAGAGGCACTGTCTCAAGAGAATAGGGTATAAAGTAATAGAGCAGGCCACCTAACATCTTCCTCTGGCCTCTGAGAATGAGTATAAACATGTACACTTGCACAATTATGTGTATACATACCACACACACATGTGCACACTTAAAAGTAAAGTGTCCTTAAAATAGCTCCATCAATTGGACCCCGTAAGCTACAAGTCCCACTCTGCCCCCAAACCCTCCTACCCCCACAGCCTCAGAGAAACCCTGAAACACAGGCTGTGACTGCACAGAGAGGACCAAGAGGTGAGCGATCACCCCCATAGTGGGGCACCCCACTCTCTAGGCCCTCAGTACTGGGGCAAAACCCGGGTCCCTCCCCCACCTGTCTCAGCTTTTCTAGCCAATCAACCAGCAAGCTTCCTGCAGGTAGGTTTCTCCAACACTCCCACCCCGTCAATTGGACCCTGTAAGGTACAAATCCCACTCTGTCCCCAAAACCTCCTAACCCCTGTAACCTCAGAGGAACTCTGAAGCACAGGCTGCAACTGCACAGAGAGGACCAAGAGAGCGGGCCAAGAGAGCGGGCCACCAAGAGAGACCTCAGGGGCTCCCTGAGACACAGACAGCAACAGTATAGAACAGACCAAGAACAGCTCCCAAAGACACAGATGGCAACTGCAAGGATTGAATCAAGAGGCAAAGACACTGTCGTCACCAATTGGAGGAAAAGATGTGTAGGCAACAATGCAAGAATTCAACAACCTAAAAATCAACATGGTAACACCAGAACCAAGTGGTCATACAACAGGAAGACTTGAACATCCTAATCCAGAAGAAGCAGAAGAAATCTATTTTAAACATAACTTTATGAGAATGATGGAGACCTTTAAGAGGAAATGAAAATCCCCTTAAAGAAATGGAAGAAAAGACAAATAAAAAATTGGAAGAAATCAGTAAAACACTTAAAGAAACCCAAGGGAAAAAATAAAGAAGTGAAGCAAACATTTCAAACAGTTCAAGACTTGAACACTGAAATAGAGGCAATAAGGAAAACACAAACTGAGGGAATCCTGGAAATCTGAAAATCGGGGCAAATGAACGAGAACTACAGATGCAGGCACAACCAACAGAATACAAGAGATGGAAGTGAGAATCTCGGGTGTTGAAGATAGTATAGAGGAAATAGATTCATTGATCAAAGAAAATGTTAAATACAAAAAATTCTTAACATCTAGGAAATCAGGGACATCATGAAAAGGTCAAACCTAAGAATAATAGGGATAGAAAAAGGAAAAGAATTTCAGCTCAAAGGCACAGAAAATATATTCAACAAAATCATAGAAGAAAACTTTCCCAACCTAAAGGATATCCCTATGAAGGCACAAGAAGCTTACTGAACACCAAATAGACTGAACCAAAAAAGTACCCTTGCCATATAATAATCAAAATGCAAAACATACAGAATAAAGAAAGAATATTAAGAGATGCAAAGGAAAAANTCAACAAAATCATAGAAGAAAACTTTCCCAACCTAAAGGATATCCCTATGAAGGCACAAGAAGCTTACTGAACACCAAATAGACTGAACCAAAAAAGTACCCTTGCCATATAATAATCAAAATGCAAAACATACAGAATAAAGAAAGAATATTAAGAGATGCAAAGGAAAAAGGTCAAATAAAAGATAAAGGCAAACCTGTCAGTATTACACCTGACTTCTCAATGGAAATGAAAACCAGAAGGATGCAAGCCCAGACTACTACTATACACAACAAAACTTTCAATCACCATTGATGGAGTAAACAAGATATTCCATGACAAAACCAGATTTAAACAAAATTCACAAATCCAGCCCTGGAGAAAGTACTAGAGGGGAAAAGTCCAACCCAAGGAAGATAACTGCATCCACAAAAACACAGGCAACAGATAATCTCCCACCCGCAAACCCAAAAGAAGGGAAACACACAAACACTACCACCAAAAAATAACAGAAGTTAACAATCACTAATCATTAATATCTCCTAATATCAATGGACTCAATTCACCAATAAAAAGATACAGGCTAAGAGAATGGATACAAAAGCAGGATCCA
>LOJH01057526.1:0-15371 GCA_001685095.1 Ellobius talpinus | reverse complement strand
CTCTCTCTCTCTCTCTCTCTCTCTCTCTCTCTCTCTCTCTCTCCTTTCTTTTTCCTGCTAGTCATGATTGATTCTACCATAGGTATCTGGGCTCCCCAACCTTTGTTCCTGGCCATTCAGGCAGTATAGAGCATGGGCTCCCTCTTGTGGAGTGGGCCTCAAGTCAAATTCAGACATTGGTTGACCACGCCGACAGGTTCTGTGACACCATTTCCTCAGCATATCTTTCAGGTCATACAGATTGTAGGTCAAAGGTTTTGTGGCTGGGTTGATGTCTAAGACCCCTTCTTCCACCAAAGAGACTAGCATGTATGGGTGCAGGCTCCACGCAGGCAGCAGCTCGACCTCTCTATATTCAATGAGCTGTATTGTCCTTGGCCCTGGGACCCCACTGCCAGTTTATGGAGGGCAACCCTCTTTCCTATCATCTCCCTGGGTTATCTAAGGATCTCCTCAGGATCTACTCAGTCAACAACTCAGCCAAATGCAACCCAGTCCTGCCACTGGAAGCCTGGCTACAAGAGATGGCCAGTTTAGACTCTATATCCTCCATGATAAGGATTCTTCGCTAGGATCCTTCTTACTTTCCAGGAAGTTTCCTCTGAGCTAGGTTTCCACACTTCCCCCAAAACATCCCCAATTCCAGCCATCTCTCCCTATACTCTCTTCCTCCTTCACCATTCATCTCTCCTGCTCCCAGTCTCACCTGCTCCAGTCCACATGCAAAACCCATTTTAATTGATGTTTGATAAATCTGATGATACTGTTCAGTAATATAGCATGTGCCTAAGATATGAAAGGGCCTAGGTTCAACTTCCAGTATAAAACAAAAATAATAAAACAAACAATAAGAACAACAAACACAAAAAATTTCTTACATATCTTTGAAGATTTCATGTTTCTAATGATCATGTTTTCTTGCAATATTTCATTGATTGTTCTAGAATTTACTTAAAATATTTATCGTTTATTTTGTATACAAAATTTTTCTAGGAAGATCTTTGAGTACATATTTCCTCCACTCACTATTAATGATTTCATCAATTGGTTAGAGTTCCAAAAAGGTCAATTGTTAGGTAGAAACAATGAGAAAAAAATGTGATTTGGATAATGTCATTCATTCATCCAGTAAGATCTGTCTTGCTCTTTTCTTCTGGCTCATGGTCAATGTGAGAAGTTGGCTTTCCACATTGGACATTTCAGCTTACCCACATTTGGCAGCACATTTAATCTGTATGAACAGGTAAAATATAGAAGGTATATAGAAATGGAATAACTACTTTTACTTTATGTTTTTTCAAGTTCTCTCATCTCTTGGTTTGAATGTCTCCTTCTTCTCCAACCCTACCAAGATTAAGTAAAGGCAAGATATAGTTACACTTGCTTTTAAGTTTTGCTATTCAGGTATGTTACTATTCATAGAAGAGAATTCATGGGTTGATTTGTCTATATTTTAGCTTTTATGAATTAGTATGTGGGAAGAGGCCATTGGAACAACAGATTGACTTCCAAATTGGATCGTCATTTTAGCAGTCATTTGAAATCTCATTTACCACTGACAGCCACTGCCAGTTACCATAACAAATCAATTTGTGTGTCCTAACACTCCTCAGGCCCTCTTCAGTCACTCATGAACAGGTTGACTGCAGCTGTCATGATCAACCTCTCCATCGAACTAAGTCACCAAGTCTTTCCGCGATGTTGCTGCTTTGATGATCACTAGATCATCAAAGACAGAATAAAAACCATTTAAAAAATCTCAGTCATCAAACACTGCAGGCCTCTCTATCACTGGACTCCAGGAGTTTGACCCAGTGCTTGGCTGTGGATCTCTGCATCTGCTTCAATCAGTTACTGGATGAAGGTTCTATGATGATAATTAAGGTAACCATCAATCTAATTGCACGCAGTTGAAGTACCATCTCCACTATTGCTTAGATTCTTAGCTGAGGTCATCCTTGTGAATTCCTGAGAATTTTCGTTCTGCCTGGTTTCTCACTAACCCCATAATGGCTCCCTTTTTCAAGGTATCTCTTTTCTTGCTCTCCTTCTCTGAGTGGAAGTGGGTGGAGTGGGGAGAAGGGTTGGGGAGCAGGACAATGGGAGGGACAGGGAACTGGGATTTGTACATAAAATAAGATTGTTTGAAAAATAAAACAAGCAAGCAAACAAAAAGCACTGCAGACCTTCTAAGGAAGATAGTAGCTGCCATTCTTCCTTTCTTCATGTGGGACACAGGAGATGTGTTTAGTTTTCAGGTCATTGAGTGATGGTGAATATACACTGAGATAAGACATGGGAAGGATTACTGAGCAAGGTAGTTTTCCATCTCGGACTTTCTCACTCTAAATTCCGATAACGCTTTGTGCTGGATATTTCTTTGTCATGAGGACCCATCAGTGTGCCCCAAGTGGTGAACAGAACTAATGGATTAGAGTCCAGCTTCTCAGGGAAGAACATTCTTATCTGAGACATAATTCTTGGTAAGAATGAATTAGAAAGAAGAAAGGATAGTAATCTCTATCTCTATCAAGTTTTTATTTATTTTTTATTTTCACCTAACCTATAATTCTAAATTATCCAAGCAGAACAACTTCAAAGAGGAGTGGGCAGGTATTCAGAACTGTAAATGCAACAAGAGATTTTATTTAAGTGTTTGTCATGAGCTTTCTCAAATTGTCCTTGACTTTATAAGAAATCATAGTATTTATTGAAACTTAATATATACTCTTACATTTGCATGCATTAACTGTTAATATAAACCTATACAGTGGTTGCTATTTTTATCATCTATCTTTCAGTACAAGGAAGTTATGGCAAAGAATAGTTAGGTGATAAATCCCAGATCATACACTAAATAAACTGAAGGAGCTAAGAATTGAGTCTAGCCAGAATCATGACACCTGAGTCTTTGCTCCTTGTCACTCCATCATGTAACATCCCCTTTGTACACACTAGGCATGTTTGTTTCGGACCCTCATATCTGCTCTACTAATGCAGGTCTTAGTGTTAATATTCATTCTATAGATAAGAAAATGAGGGGAAAGGAGGCTTGCTAATTCATCTAAGTCATATACTCATGAAGTAGAGAGTCAGGGATTTCAATGGATTTGGTTGCTTTCCAGTTTTCTTCTTCTTTTAGTCTCTTGCTTCTCTCTAAGTATACAAAGGTAATATACTGAGGGGAAAAATTATGGAAAGAGCGAGTAACCAGGTTCACACATTGTTTGGAACAGGAACATATATTTGTTTGGTTTTCATGATATCACAGAAGGAATGTTATAAAATACACATCTAGATTTTTTAGTTGAATATAAGCTGTTTTATTTTACATATGCTAATATTTAAAGTTACATATATTTTTATTTAATCTTTTTAAAATTTATTTTGAAAAAAAACACTATCTTTTCTCATTTTACATACCAATCCTATTTCCCACTCTGTCCCCTCCTCTGTTTCTTTCAACTTCTCCCTCACCCAATCCCCCATCCACTCCTCAGAGAGGGTAAAGCTTTCCATGGGGAGTCAACAAAGCACATTGCTTTGAGGCAGGACCAAGGCCTTCCCCACTGTATCTAGGCTAAGCAAGGCATTCATTCAAAGAGAATGGGTTCCAAAAAGTCAGTACAAGCAGTAGGGATAAATCCTGGTGCCACTGCCAGTGGTCCCTGCAGTCTGCCCCAGCCATACAACTGTCACCCACATTCAGAGGGCCCAGTTTGGTCCTATGCTGGTTCCTTCACTGTCAGGCCAGAGTTGGTGGTCTCCCATTAGCTCAGGTAAGCTGTTTCAGTGGGTGTCTCCATCATGGTCTTGACCTCTTTGCTCANTTCCAAAAAGTCAGTACAAGCAGTAGGGATAAATCCTGGTGCCACTGCCAGTGGTCCCTGCAGTCTGCCCCAGCCATACAACTGTCACCCACATTCAGAGGGCCCAGTTTGGTCCTATGCTGGTTCCTTCACTGTCAGGCCAGAGTTGGTGGTCTCCCATTAGCTCAGGTAAGCTGTTTCAGTGGGTGTCTCCATCATGGTCTTGACCTCTTTGCTCACCCCTTCCATTCTTCGAGTGGACTTTGGGAGCTCAGTACAGTGCTCTATTGTGGTTCCCTGCCTCTGCTTTTGCTGGATGAAGGTTCTGTGGTGACATTTATGTCATCAATCTGACTATAGGGCAAGGCCAGTTCAGGCATCCTCTCCACTATTGTTTAGGGTTTTCACTTGGGTCGTTCTTGTTTTAAGACAGGGAATTGGGACTTCCTGGAAGATGGGTCAGCAAAAGCCAAGGCACGCAGCCCAGCGATGCAGCGTAAGTTACTGGCCATGCATTTGCTCAGTGGTTCATTGACTCGAAGACTCTGGGACAGAAGAATCTTCTTCTGCAACAACTGTGATAAATCTTTCTCAGGGATTTTCTTGGAAGTACTGCGATTCAGCAAAACTCTGAAATCAGGAAAATGTGTTTGGTTTTAAAAGAGATGTGGGCGCCAAGTCTGTCGGCCTTTTTGTCACTGTGAGACCTCCGACAGAACAGTGGGACAGGAAGAAAGATTTCCTGGAGCTCCTGTCATCAGAGGTGCCAGGCCAGCATGACAGGGAGAGCAGGCTGGGGCAATGCTGTTCTCATCACGCTGGCCAAGAAATAGAGAATTTCAGGGCTGGCTGGCTTTTTTTTTTCCCTTTGTCTGCATCTGGGTTCCAGCCTCTGAGACGCAGCTCTCCCTGCCTCCCAAATTGAGGATCTGTCTTCCCCTTTAATAATTCCTTTCTAGAAACCCCCTCCCAGCAACCCAGACAAGTGCTTTCCTGATCTCCTAGGCAGGACCCAATCCAACCTAGTCAGTAAGATTAACATTCATAGGCATGCTGACTAAGGTAAGTCCATATTGACCAAAAAAATGGAAAAGTTTCTATTTCTCTGGGACCCTCCTTGGTCATCAGGCAACAGTGGATGTACTGGGAAAAGTTGGGAACCCTGAGAAGATCATACAATGAGAGCCCAGGGGGAAATGTTTGTTTTTTCTATAGGTACAAAGACTCTAGACTCAGTTATTGGCATTATCCCTTTTCATGTCTCTTTGGTTGTAAACCTAGCCATTTACATTCTCCTTAGTTTTGAAATAGTTTCCTCGTACTTATTGTAAAGTGTTACAATATTGAAATATATACATGTATATATGTATAGCTATTTATATATGTATAGCACATGTATACATACATATGTGCATAATGTATGTACTATATATATGTGCTTATGTATGTATATACACAATACACACACTTATATAACATGCTAGGTACTATCTTCTATGATTTTAATTATGAATTTATTTTAAGGAAAAACAATGCTTCTAGTTAGTCACCCAATTATTTATATTTATAGACAAGAATAAAGTTCATGAGCAAAAATTAAAAATCCTACATTACAGATCCACCAATACAATATTAAGATGCTTGAACTCAGAATTTAGGACTAGTGAGAGGAGTCAGCCAATGATATCACTTATCAATAAGACCAAAGACCAGAGTTCAAGTCCCAGGACTCACATGATAGAAAGAGATAACTGACTCCTGTGAGCTGTCCTCTGACTTCCACACCTGCACTGTGACATGTGCAAGTGTAAGTGCATATGTATGCATGGATGTACACACACACACACACACACACACACACACACTAAAATGAATAAATAGATAAATAAACAGATGTTAAGTGAAATCTAAATGTGCCTAGCTTGGCCGCATTGCTAACAAGGAGTATAATCTATTCTGTGTTAAAGAACAAAGAAGCTGAGCTTTGGTGCTCCTATTGCTCAAAGGTGATATCAAAGATCTTTGATACAGTTGGTCTCCTCTAGTTATCACTAACTGAGAAGATTCTGCCAGTAGGAAACCTATAGGCTCAAACAATGGGACTTACTTCACCACATCTCTCCATCAGTAGAAAATTGACAACTGAAGCCATTGAGCACAGGCTTGCTTGCTGTGCCCACATGCTAGAAACTGCTGCAGAGAGTGCCTGCATCTGTCAGATTTGCTTTTCAACATTAACAAGATTTAAGTACACATGCACATAGAACTGTTTGCCTGAGGTCAGATGATACTGCAAATATAGCCTGATCAAATTCTCCCTCTGGTATATATGCCAGGCCCTCTGAGAAGGAGCCCAGCAGGCTGGCCCCCAAAGCTGAACTTTAATCTTTGACCCTTCTGTGCACACACCAATGAAGCTTTGCCTTTAGTTCTTGTTCAGGCAAGAACTAAACCAGACTGTGTGAGGTGTAAGAACTGAACAAAGACCCATGTTTGTCCACAGTAGCTCTTTCCTAGAGGAAACTGAAGCAGCTGTCTTTTGTTTTCAGGAAAAACCTGTGTTAATACTTTGTAAATATATTTATTAATGTTGAGAAAACTGAGAATTTACTGATTAGGAAATGATGTAAGAAAACACCAAACATGGCTCCTGGTCCTTAGGCGCACTACAACAAGCCCCCACTATAAACATACTACCATGTTTCTCCACCATGATGAATTCAAATTTCTGCAACTGTCGGCAAAAATAAACCATCCCTCCCTTTGAAAAGATAGCATCAAATATCCCCACTCATATACTTCTGTAATTTGAATCCACTCTCTTTCCAGAATGATTTACAGAAGCACACACGCTTGCTTGTAGACATGCTTGCACACACTGTATGCACAATTAAAGACAATTGTTTTATTGAAATATGAGTATTTTATAATTGTTATTATCTTGACCCTTTTGTGTTGATCCCTTCAGAAGTCATTGACGAGTTTTCCGAGTTCTTGTGTGAATGAGAGTTTTATTGTCATGTCAGACAATATTGTTTATCTGTACATTCGGCCTCTCAGACCCATTTTTTCCCATTTTCTTGCTTGTAAGAGAGTAAACAAATTCATAGCAGTCTCAAATCTCCCCTTTCTACGAATTGTCATCATAGACAATCACATGATGAGATCTTAACCTTTCTGTTGCAGTATCAGTATGTGATTATATAGGATAGTTACAGAATGGCTGTGTAGACTCATGTAGACATAGTTTTGAAGCCTTCATGGCTGCTATTAAAATAATACTTTTAGAAGTCAGGCTGTGGTGGTGCACATCTTTAATCCCAGCACTGGGGAGGCAGAGGCAGGCAGATCTCTGTGAGTTCAAGGCCAGCCTAATCTATAAAATTTAGTTCTAGGGAAGACCCCAAAGCTCCAGAGAAACCCTGTCTCAAGAACCAAAAATGAATGAATGAATGAATGAATAAATAAATAAATAAACAAACACAGATCTATGGAAGCTAGTAAGGTACCTGCTGCACAAGCATGAGGACCTGAGTTCATATCCCCAGCAGCCTCAAAAATAAATAAATAAATAAAAATAAACCTGGTCATAGAGACAGGAGTATCCCTCGGACTTGTTGAATTGGTGAGTTCTTTGTTAGTGAGAGACCCTGCCTCAAAAAAGTAAGATGAGAAGATCAGTTAGATGGACCACAAGGTTAGTGTACTTGTTGCAGAAGCCCAGTGACCTGAGTTTGAATCCTGGAATACATGTGAAGGGAGAAGAAGATGACCAGCTCTGCACAGTTCTCCTTCTAGTATCCACATGCCCACTGTGGAACATGGAACATGTACCTCCATACACACGTTATTCACACACAATTATAGTAATTTCAGATAATTAAAAAGCTTACGGTGGAGAGCAGTAGAGGAAAACAACTGAGACTGTGAGATTGACTTCTGGTTATTACACATTTACGTGCATATATGTGCACACATACACAGACACACGTGGGTCAGCTGCCAAGACAGCAAATTCCAGAATCTATGGAGGTCAACCTTAGGTATCTAAGACATTTCTCAATACAAAGTATAGCTTGGGTATCACATCTGTTTGAGTCAATTACTCGTAGTTTTAGTAATGGCACAGACATCATGATGACTAGCTGGAAACAACCACAGTGATTACACATCAGTAAGTTTTTATGTTTATGTTCAATTCCTAATACTGTTGGCACTCTTCTGATGGTTATAAAAATTGATCCAGTTTAAAAGATGGCCCAGTTTAACACTTAAACTAAGGATATTATGTTGAAAGTTGCAAAGACTTATTGTAGGTAAATTAGTGGATTTGCAATCTAGAATTTGAGTTTACATCCAGTGTTGCATTGTCCATTAAAAGCAGCATTTTATTTATCAAGAACTCTAAAATACAGCAGACTGTCTGGAGAAAGAAGCACACTCTTCACTTCTGAGTGCTTTCCAGTGTTAAGCTTTTCCGTTGTCTCCATGACTTTGGGATGCCCTGTAATAGCTGAGCTTTGAGTGAGAGGTTGACATACATTAGGTTTAAAGTTTTTTTCAATGCCAGGAGCCTGCAACTCAGAATGGTTTTTAAGAGATGCTGATTAATGACTAACGGCTTTAAGGAAGAGGGTATGTTTCATCTTAGGATAATCCTTGAGAGGGAAGAGAGATTGGCTTTACAGTGAGATGATTTTCTTCCACCTATGATGCACTTGCTTAGTTTTTGAGCCAGAGTTACAAAGAAACACTTACTAGACTTAGACCCTTTCATCTGTCACTGAGAGCTTTCTGTAGGAATCTGATGCTCTTTCTATAGACTATGCGCTTCCTGTAACTGAAGATATTTCTCTTTGTGCTTCCTCTACCCTGAAGCCCAAGGGTAGATTTGCAGAGACCATGTTAGCTATGTCAGTTTATGCTACCTCTGTTTTTGTCTTTCCTTTATAGTCTTGAACTCTTATAAATGACACAGTAAGTGGCTCCATTTTTATATTTTAATTTGACGTATACTGTGCATTTCTCTAAATACCTCAAGGACTTAGGGGAATGAGATGCGAGGCTGATAAATATATTTATAAAGAAATCGTGTGTAATGACTTGGCAAGTTAATATTTTCTCAGTAAGTGCTTGAAGGTAATGATATCCTCATGTTCCATGATGAGCAAGTAAGCTTCAATATCCATAACTGACAGAGACTTCATCTAACTACTTCTTACTTACTACATCTAAGTACTTCTTACCTAGCTGGGTTCCCATTTTAGTAATTGTCAGCCCCATTCCTGAATCCTTGTTTTCAAAGTAATCACTAAGATGTGGTACTTACTAGATAAAAATGAGAATATTCCTTATTACAGTACACAACCATACTGTGTTGGAAGTGAAACTTATTGAAATAAGACCATCAGATATATCACAATGAGGTTGCTTAGCTGGAAATACTAAAATTATGGTACATTGATTTGCTACTTTTTAAATATTAATTTTGCATTGCTTCTACAATGGTAAGAAAGTGATTATTTCTTTTAATTGATCACTGACTTGAGCATGCAAAGAATACGTGCTGTGTTCTAGGCAGCACAGGAGAAGGACCTGAGTAAATGGATTCGAAGCAAGGTATCAAGTTGGCAAATCATTATAAAGTATATCTCATGACTCTGCTAGACCTAAAAAACATAGCCTGGAAAAGTTTTAAATCTAAATTGAAGTGATGAGCTCTTTCAGATATTGGACTTTAATATGTCTACTGTGCACCTTGAATATACATGTGGTTTTTAGCAATACAAATATACAAAGACAGGAGCCATGGGTTCCTTGTACCAAAATACATTTCACTACACTGAAAGATTCTAAAGACCTTCCCGAATCCTGTATGGGCTGTGGCTTTCTGCCAACTTGGATATGACCATCTATCTGTCTATGAAGATATCTCTGCATTTATCTCATAGACTATGTTTAGGGCAAAGTCATCCCCTGGAAATATTGGGGTGAATTTAGACTGTTACTTAAACTGCCTTCCTGTTGTTCTACTGCTGAAGCTAGACAGAATGTAACAGAGAGATGAAGCCCGAGAAAGGACCTAGCAGAAGAAGGTGACTCAAAGTGAAACACTGTTTTACTGATCCCTTCCATCCCCCACCCCACAACAATGCCAGAATTACTCTCACAGCTAAGCAATTTTATAATCAGAGACTATGAATGAGAGAGAAGTTGGGATGACTTGTACATTCAATGGCACGATCCCAAGGAGTTTTATATCTTAAATGGGTTGGACACTGGACCCTGCTGTAGTAGAGGGGATGGGGGGAGCGGATGCTAACTTAATCAAGCCTGAGGAGAAAGACAGGGCTGCAACAGCAGTCCCAGCTGGCTCTCATGTTCCTTCGAGAGCCCAGGAACTGCTTGAAACCATTTGTAGTCTTTGCAGACTGCTCCCTTTCCTGGACATGAAAATACCCCGGGATCGGTGCTAACTAAAACAAGTCTATCCCATCTGCCTGTTTACAGTGACCTCCAGCCAGTCCCTGGGGAGCAAGCAGCCTGCTGGGGGTGGCTCCTTGTCAAAGAAGATGGTGGAGATGCAAAAGAGAAGGAGTCTGCTGGCTGCAAGTCAGCTGATTATGTGGGGGGGGAGGGGGTCACATAGATTTGGTTGCAGATGTGCAGGGTCTTTAACGGAGAACTCAGCTGTGGGCTATTAAATCCCGAAGCCCGCAACTGTGAAAGCAAACCGCACAATACACTATTCAGTTTCTGTCTTGGCTTTCAGGTATTTCCCTTTCTTGTTATGCATTGCATATGCTAATAATACAACAGATTTGCATTTCTTGGAAAAGCCTTAACTTGGAATTGAAGGCTTGAAAACATTAGCTCATAGAAAAATGGAGTTGTAAAGTTAAGCATCAGTAATGCTTCACTTAGGTAGAAGTGGGTTCATTAATTCAATGAATAAGCAAACACGGGCTTTAAAAAAAAGACAGGCAAGGTGTTAGTCTGGAGAAAGATAGACAAGTTTCTTTCCAGACTAATTAAGACCTAAGAGGAAGGTGTCAGTGATGTGTTATGGAAAGAAAAGAAAAGAGACATTTTACCTGCTATTTTACGTAGTTATCAGTAAAGGTGTATCCATGCACTGGTAGTTTTAATTTTCCAACTATCTTCTATACTCACTGTATCATTGAATTTGGATTTGATTTGTACTACCGACAGTCTCCATCATGCAGATTAAATAAATAAAGATGGCAGGGTAAATATTGCCCTGTAAGTCACCTAGTTAATAACCAGATCTAGGCCAGAACCCAGACCTCTTGGCTTAGCCACACACTCCTTCCATAGGACTGTGTTGCCACTAAAACTTCTCAGAGGACCTCTATTCAGTTCAAGCCACCAGATGTTGGCTGTGCAGTGTGTATGTGTGTGTGTGTGTGCACGCTGTTCATGTGTGTTGTGTGTGTACACGCATGTAGAAGCCAGAGGTCAAGGTTAGAGTTTAAGGTGTTGTTTTCTAATGCTTTTTTCTACATATTTTTGAGAGCAGGTCTCTCATTAAACCTGGAGTTCACTAACTGGGTAAGTGAACCAGAATGCAATTTTTCCCAGGGCTATGCTTATAGGTGTTTACTACCAAACCTGATTTCTAATGTAGGTGTTGGGTATTTGTACTCAAGTCCTCATTCCTGTAGAATAAGCATTTTAGTGACTTAACTGCCTTCCCAGAACACTAAACATAACTATATCTTGATCTCTTCCTTCTTCCCTTTATTCCTTTCTTCTCTTCCTTTCTTTTCCTCTCCTTCAATCTCTCCAGTGTTTTCTGTTGTTCTTCATAACACTGTGACATTCATATAGAGGTTGATTTCTTTGTTGGGGATTTCTAATTTTTAGTTATTAAATGTAACTATGAACTTCCAAACTTAGTTTATCACTATCGCATGTGGTATGGCGGGAGTGGATGGTGTAAAAATTTTCCTCCATTATGGAATTCTTCAGAGTATAGATTTGGCCATTATGTGAAGTGCTCAACACAATCCCTTATACCTTATGACACCTAAGTATCCACTAAACAGCAGTGTCCTCTGTTGTGTTGTTGATTTGCTCAATAAGTAATGATGAAATAAGAACTTTAGTAATGACAACAGTCTATCCTCAGTTCAAAAAGGAAGAAAATAGAATTAGAGAATATATAACTCTGATTTGAGATAAGCTTAGGTATTCTATCATCAACTGGTTAGGGAGAGTTCTGGGCAAATGCCAGTTGATTCCAATACCTTTCTTGCAAAAGAAAATGTTTCAGTGGGTAGAAGAATGCATAGCTAAAGATGAATGCTCTAATTACTTATATGATTGTGGAATCATAACTGGCATTTATTGGACTGGGTGGCTTCTATTTTATAAACATGATGGGAAGTTACTTTAAAATCAAACTATGACAGGAGAAATGTCTTTGGAATTGGAAAGGGAGAATTCTGAAATTATATGCATTAGGAGAAACAAGAAGTCAGGGCCTGAGTTCAGGGAGACGTTAGTCATTGCTTTTGCTCCTGGAGTCAACACAAAATGTGTGCAGGCTCAGTGGAATTCTATAACTGCTGTTCCTCTAGTAATGGATCAGGGGAGGCTGCTTTCCCAGTAGTGACACATCTTAAATCAGACCTCACCCTGGCTGCTGACATGCTCTTGGGTGTAGACCTGTGTTGGAGATGAAGCTCCATAGCAAATGGTGCAATTGCAGTTTTGTTCTAGAAAAAGTGGTAGAGTGAAAGCGGAATAGGTCAGCATCCCTTTGGAATGCGCAGCGCTTTCTCCCAACACTCAAGCAGGGGAGAAGGTTTCTGCTAATTCTCAGAACTGGGAGATCTCTGATCCCTCGTTTTCACCCATCCCTGCCAGTCATCTCTCTATTCTGCCTTGTAAGCTTTGTTGTCTGTTTTCTTTAAATTCAGTGTTCCTGCATCTCGGTACAGGCTGTTCTCTGATGAATATTTGAGCACTCTATTTTTCTGTGTGCTCTTGTTACTTAGGAAATGGTTGGAGCTTGACCTGGGGACAGGAATTTAAGCCCATGTAGCATCTCTCTTAAGATTACTGCTCTGCTCATGTCTCCAGCATCTGGGCACTTGGCTAAGGGTTTGCTCTAATAGCGCAGTCATGCCTGCTCCCTGCCTCCCTAGCCCCCTGCTTTCCAGTCCATCCACTTCACTTCCAAGGTAGGCATTCTGCCTAAGAATGGGATAAAGCTGGCACATTAACTCACAGAAAAAAAGAATCGTTTTCAGACAGAAGTAGGGGAGCCCGACCCCTTCCTTCTCTTCCCACTCCCTCCATCTGGAAGCGAAGAGAAACAGAGAAATTTGCAAGTTGCCAAAGTTTAATTACTTTTACTAAAAGTGCCAGAATATGGGAAAGTTTATCCTTCGGTGGAAGGAGCCCAGAGGGCCCTGTGGACATTCACAGCAGTCTGTTTGCCATTTGTATTTTTCTCTTTTATTCTTTAGCCCCTGAGTAGCAAATTTCCACTTCTCCTTTCCAAGAAGATGAAGGACAGATTGTCCCTCGGAGACATCAAAAGGGTGTTTCTGAGCCTTCCATTGCACCCAAAGCTGTGGAGCTGCCTAAATACTTTCGCGTGAAGGCATAGAGGCACAGAACCTGAAAGGCAGGGAAAGCATTTGCTGACATGACCAGGCCTCAGGTCAGCCGTGGGCACCTATAAACCACATGAAAACTAACCTACCCCTAACTTACTCATGGCAGGGGACACCATTGTATAGTTTATAATAGTTCATGCATTTTCTTTTTAAGGTAGAGGGGAAGTAAATACAAGAAGGAAGCAGAGAAACAAAAGTGGAAAAAGTTTAGTATGTAATTGTAGGCAATATCATCATTAAACAAGTGATCAAAACTACTATGCATTGTTGGGCCACACATATTTCTGAGGCTTATCCTAATTATTTCATGATAATCCTGAGGACACATGCTGATACACTCATTAAATAGAATCAGAATCAGAGAAAACGTGACTTTTATCAAAGTTGTGGGACTTCATTAAAATTACCCAACCAACAAAGAGCAGAGCTGAAATTTTATCCCATGTCTTCTGACCCCAAGACCAGACAGCGTTATTTCCTGCACATTCATCTGCCAATTACACAGTGGCAGAAACAGCTTGTGGCTTTATTTACCCGCCTTTTTCTATTTAATTATTGTCAGTATTTGAGCATTTATGTTGACATCTTCTTTTCCAAAAGGAGAGGAAGGATGAGTCACTATCCTATGTGTTAGTTGATTCACAGATGGTGGAGCTCAACAATTAAACTTTTGTATAAATAATTATAAATGGGAACTACTGCTATTTTCTAACTTTTTTCACATTCAGGACTTAAAACTGGTGGCACAGAATAAATGTAAGGGACAGATTGCGTATATAAGAATTAAACATTAAAAAATTAAATAAGCTGACTAGCTTTTTCAGGTTTGACCACAAACTTCCTTAAATCAGGAAGGAAATCTTTTGCCTTAAAAGGGGGCGTTGTAGGTTTTCTATCCTGTTGATAGCTCCTTTGAGAGCATGGGAGCCGCGTATCTCTCCCAAGTCCTCTGCGAAGTCACATGCATTGCTTTTTATTTCTGACGTCTCTTGTTTGATAAATTGCTGCAGCAGCTCAACAATCATCCTTTGATACAGTAGGCGCTAAGCATGGACGTCTCCATTGCAGGAAATTGGCACAGGGGATGATGGGAGTAGCTTGTGGATTAGAAGCTGGTTGGACTTCCTATTTTAAGCACCCCTTTGCTTTTCTAATCTTTGATATATGAACTTTATTCTTAACATCACATGAAATATAGAAATTTCCTAATAGGCTAAAGCATTTATGTTGCTAGTCTACTGTTGGTCCCAGCTGAAGACAGGCTTCATTTTTGCAGAATGTAATAGAAAGTTGATATTGTACTGAACCAGGCACAGATTTGCATGTGTGACAGACAGGTAGGTGTGTGATATGGGATGTCCTTCTGTATATGTTTTGCTTTTATTGGCTGATGAATAAAACTGTTTCAGCCAATGGCTTAGCAAAGTAAAGCCAGGCAGGAAATTGAGAGTAGAGAAAGAGGTCAGGGAGACAAAATGTAGGTGCCCAAGGAACAAGAGGTAACAAACCATGAGCCTCGTGGTAAAATATAAAATAATAGAAAATAGAAATGGATTAATTTAAGATGTAAGAACTAGCTAGAAATATGCCTGAGACATTGGCCAAACAGTGTTGTAATTAATACAGTTTCTGTGTGATTATTTGGGCCTGAGTGGCTGGGAAATGAATGAGCAGCCTCCGTTTACGTGTATGTGTGTGTATGTGTGTGTGTATTGTGTCTGTGACTCTTATATGTATTTCTTTGGGGCTGAAAAAGACTCATGAGTAGGAAAAAGTACAGGAAAGTATCTTTGTGATAAGGGCTTCTTGTTTTCACTTTTTCTTTTCTTCATTTCTTCCTTTTATTGAAAATATGATTTTTTTCTTACATAATATAACAGGATTATGGTTTCCCCTCCCTCTATTCCCCCCA
>LOJH01057525.1:333-11542 GCA_001685095.1 Ellobius talpinus | reverse complement strand
AAACCACAGCTGAGTTAGAGCATTCAAGGTAAAGAAAGGTAGGAATTGTTCATGGAAGCCAAACTTCAAAAATGATTTTATCCACACATCTGATGCCCAGACTCCTCATTAACCTTGTGGCAACCGTTCTCCTGGAGCTCCATGCAGGAGGCAGCACTGCCCCCAAGGACGGTTCTCTGTCCTGTTAAAAATACCAAAATGTGGGACATTTGAAGTAAAATAGGGTAAAAAGAGAACAATTACTAGATATTGATTTTTTTGGTTTGTTTTATTGGCTATTTTAAAGCACTGGATGTACTACCCATTTCTAAGCATGATTTTGCTTGCTACTTGGAATAGACCAGCTAAAACAATGGGCCATTGCCCTTAACATCCTGACCACAAAGCTTACACCTGCCAGCTGTAATAGAGGCACTTAAAATGTCAGTTCTCAACCTGTGGGTCACAGCATTGGTGTTGAAGTGCTAACTCCAGGAAGAGGCCTGCAGCACATTTCCATTTATACTCAGTTAAAGCAAGGGGTTGGTGATATGAGAGGGATGAATTCAGACTTGGTCCACTGTTGTCAGTGTGGAGGGAAGGAACCCTGGAACCCTGTTACATAAGTGTCATAAAATGAGTTGACTCAAAGGTCCAAGAGAGTCTCATTTGAGGCAGCTTGGTGGTGCAATGGTATTGTTTGGGAAGTGTTGCTTTGCAGCTATTTGACATCCGTAACCTTTTTCAAGAAAGGGCCTTACTGAGTTGCTAAGGATGTTCTCAAACTCGCCATCTTTGTATTCCAGCCTCCTAAGTACTTGGAACTACAGGCATGTGTTTACTCCTGATGTGTAGTTATTTTGAAATGTGTAATTAAATTGTATTTTAGAGTAGTTTATTGTGGTTCGACTGTAGGACATTAGAGCTGACTCATCCATTGAAAGCTACAATGTTGATTAGAGTGGAGTAGAATAAAAGTGCCTGACAGGGCTGGGGAAATAGAGGTGGGGGACTGGATAGAAGGTGGCTATGGGTACCAGCACAGTCTTTATTTCAGTCCTGTCTCTTTCCATTGAAATGTAGTTACCTGTGTGAAAAAGGATCAATCAGCCCAGGGCTGGAGCCACGGTGACCTCTCATCTGATGGCATCATCTGTGAGATCCTTGCTGCTTTGGTCTGTGTATGTGTGCTGATCTGTGATGCTCACATGACAACATGCTCACATGACAACAAAATCAACTAAGCATGAACTCTAAACACGTTTCCTTTGTCAGCCTTCTGGTAGAGGAACATTTACCCACCTTCTTCAATGCTGGCCACACTGTGCACATAAAAGTACGCGTTTTCGTCTTGAAGGCTAACATTGACTGAGGGCTCTAACAGGCCCAACATGGTGACTTTGGGTCCTCCCCTCCCTCCTTCTTTCTTTTGCTAAACCACCAAACTCACTTTTTTGGCCACTTTCACATTCCTGAGGCTGACTGCCAGGGGCCAGCTACTAAAATTCCTTATTTGACAACACTAAACAATACATCTGATCCGTACTTACCAACTAGCAAGGACTTCCCCTTTTTTCTCCTTAAAAAGCTCTCCTGCAGAGCCTTCAGCTGTTGTTCCGCCTGATTCAGATTTGGCTACCTTGTGTCTGTATATTGCATAAGAAAGGATGAGCTGGGAATTGGTGTTTGGGTGTAGTCTGTGTCTAACATGGGTCCAAAAGAGAGCACCCCGCGGTACAGGGGTCCCTGCATTGACAGCGAGGTCTCAGTTTAAACTTTTTACAAACTTTGTAGAAGTTAGCGATCCCAAGGGAATTTAGGTGCAAACATTGCTTAGTTTCTCTTGGCAGTGCGTTCCACAGCATCCTCTTTCTCAGGACTTAATACCTCAGAACAGAACGCAAAATAGAGAGCACCTCAGGTAATCAAGGGTCGAAAGCTCCAGAGTAACCTCAATCAGCTGGCTTCAAAGATGTTACTGGAGGACGGGAAGATGGTTCAGCAGGTTCAGATCCTAATGATCCCCATGAAAACTGGGGGCATGCACCTGTAATCTCAGTGCTAAGAGGCAGACAGCAGATCTGGGGGCCAACCTGTGAGCTACGGGCTCATTACATTCACATGAGGTGGGAAATGGCAAAGAACTCTGGTCTCTACATAAGCACATGCATGCACAGCTCCCCCCACATATAACACCACACACACACACACATACGCACACACACACACACACGCACGCACGAACACACACACACACTATTAGAGGCAATTCATCGGGGTTTTCATTCAGAGACAGTCCTTTTATTTTTTCATATGTTCTTATCTCACTACTTAGAGAAGATGCCATAACGTTCAATCACCGAATTTCAAACCAACAGAAACGTGAGGATTCTGTTCTTACAGTTCTACTGCTTGGGCTTAAGTTAAAATATACAGATTAAAATACACTGAAGTACTCAGAACAAAATGTGTTGGAAAACCAAGAACCTCTCACCTTTCAGAACCAGGCGCTATGCTAGCATACCTTCAAGGACTCAGTGCTAGAGGCCAAAAGCGACACATCTCCACCGTAGCCTCGAGTGCGTACTCTTGATACAGCCCCTATCATCAGGGATCATCCCCTCCCCACTTTCTCCCTCTCCTATTTCTGCTCAGAGGTGTCTCCCCCAACCCCCACCCAACAAAGCACTCAGGTGAGGTCTGCTGGGTGGGGTGATCTCTGCGGCATTCCTTGGCCTTCACTTCTCTGGAACTTCACTTAATCAGAACTCCTTTCTAGCTGGCAGAGCCACCTATCCATGGCAGTACCATCTCTACCAGGGCAGGACGGGTCCCAGGCAGCAGGCTTGATGCTGGGAAAATGAGGCAGTGCAAGGTTAATGTAATAGACACACTCCCTGTGCACAACCTATGTGGAGCAAGCTGTTACAGCTGCTGTTAGCCTCTTTCCCTAGCCAGCTCTCCCTCTTCTTCAGCGTTTTGTTGTTGGACTGGGACCAAACCTAGGGCTCTTCTAGTATTTCCTTTCCAGCCGCAAACTCCTTTTCAATGGCAAGAACCACACACTGAAATTCTTCTTTATTTCTGAAACTATTTAGAAGTGAGACGTGTTACACTATTTGTATCATCTCTAACTTTAAAAATGGATTTTCTAATATAGCAGTTGGTACCTAACAAATATTAAAGCATGTGTACCAGCACAATTTCCTCAACATTGTGCCTTCCAGCGAACATTGATATCACTACACCTATTTGTTTTTGAGCTGGAAATAAATTCCTTTTAGAATAATTACCTTGAAAAGTTCTCGTCTGCTAGATCTCAATTAAAATGCTAACAATATTGTATCCTTTTTAAATCTCAAAGAGAAAATGAACGACTTTAATTTATGGAGAATCTTGTTATTCTCTCCACCCATTTCAGTTTCTTGAAGGGAGGAGCGCAATGCGCTCATGATGGGCAAATCAATACACTTGTGTGCTGTTTCCACAATGTCTTTCCACCATTATATATTGTCCATTAGTTGGTGTAATGAACATCCCAAGCAAGGCAGACACAAATGGTTCTGGGAGCTTTCTCTGATTAATCTCTCAATCTTTCATTTCCATTCATTCCCTAATGTCTTCTTCCATTCCTTGCTCAGGATTCTTCTTCTAAATTAATATTTTCTAAAAGCAAATTAAGGTTGTCTCAGTTATTTAAAGTCATGAGCTATCTTGTAGGGCCACAACATTTTATGGAATTCATTATTTTCCAGCTGACGTCTTCCAGAAGCCTGTGGAATAATGCCCATGAGATCACACCAAGAGAGGGAAGCTCCAGATTGGCCTACCCTTCTGTTCAGAGTGGTAACATCTTCCACTGAACTAGTCATGCGTCATCATTCATAATATGATAGTAATTATAAAATAATAAAACTGCATTATAAAAGTAGAAAAAAAATAAAAGGAACCAAACTCCTAAGCTCACCAAAATATCTCAACTATTGTTAATATGATACTTACAGGCATTTATTTATTTACTGCAAAAATATGTCTTGTCGGTCCCTTTGCCTGGGTCTTGTTATTTCATCAACATGTGTGTATTATTCTCATTAATGATGGTGCTGTACCTTCAAGGCAATCATTGAAATTTCTGGGTCTTAATTCTTCACCTGTGAAGTGGGAATAATAATACCAAACTAACCACAGAATGGCTAGAAAACTGAGGTTCACAATTCATACAGATGCTCATTATAAAGTAAATGAAGTCTCATAAATATTAAGTACTATTATTAGACTCCTTGAAGGGTGGAACATTATTTTCTTTGTCATACCCAATAGAGAAACAATACATATTATAACCTGAGAGATACATCAGACATTTTCTATTTTGAACAATCTCAGCTGTCTTAAATTTTTGTCTAAGCTCCTAAATTAATCTTACTGATCTTGAGATAACTGCTATTTCCATCCGCATTTTATACTCTAACCTCTCAAGTCCTCGATACACTAAAACCTGGAAAATGTTCCTACCTCAATGCCACTGGAGTTTTCCATCTTTCTTTGTTCTAGCACGTACTAAAGTATCTCTAAGTTCTGATACATCCCCTGTATGTCAGTAGAAGAGACAGAAACTTCATGTTGGAAATCCCTGTCTGTGCGCACGAGCTCCATATTCTTTTCCCAGCTCGTATGATGCTCAGTTTATCCCATAGGCACACTGATGCTAAAGATGGTAACTCAGGGTTTGTACATTTCCCCTCAGTGGTTTCTACTTGCTTGTAATTAGAACAGGAAGAGGTCATGTCTTTTCAGAGGACCACAGCCCCGGCCCAAGCATGGGAAGTAGAGAGCTGCTTGTCATAGATCTGTTTTCTTGTCCTTTAGTATCAATGCACAGTCACACCCTCCAGAAAGTCACAGAACCTTTCATTTCTCATCCTGTGTTTGAGCAAATTGCTTTCCCCTCTCTTTTTCTATACCTCTTGTATCTGATGCTGGATCATCTCTTCAACTTTTTAAAAGGCGTATTGAATTTCTCTCCTTCTATCTGACAGAACCAAAAATTCCTCCCTTCTTTGTACCTTGTCATCAGCAATGTCATCCATTTCTGCTCTATTATGCTACTTTTTGGATGAAGTCAGGGTCTACCCTTCTGTAGACTTTAAGTCAGGCCTGTCTCGGGCCAAGATATAGCCTAAGATAGGGTCGCGGCTGAGAACACTGGCCTCTGAGAACATATGAATGCCTTGTACCTTGCCCTGAGTTGTTCTGACTACTCTCTCCCAACTCTTCACTGTATCTCATGTATGCACTCATGGATACCCTGTCTCTAGAATCTGACTTTGAAGTTTTCTTTTCTTGTTTGTAGCTTGAATGTGGTTTCTACACTTTTAACTGTTTTCTTCCCTTTCTAGATCAGGTATTTTTTTCATGAGTTGAACAACAGCAAAATGGGTTGTTGGCTAGTGGTCCCTCTGATGGTCAAAATTCATAGGAGGACTATTTTTTCTCTGTGGGCAATGGGATTAAATGGACCAGCAAGAACGAAATTCTGCAGTCTCACCTGTTTGCAGCAATGTTCTCTGCTTGTTTGGATCTTAGCTGCATGGGAGCTAACAATAGAATATAGAAGCAGATGTTCTGCGGTGATTGGGAACAGAGTGGTCAAATGAAATGCGTCAAAGTCATAATTGAAGACAATGCAGATGGCCTGTGGAATTCTGGGAAACAGTTGTAACAGACGGAACCATCTGGCATCTAGCAGTTGGAAGAGACTCCATTTGGTTTGCTTTAGAAAGACTTTGATATTGTTGACATATACCACATATATCACAACTATATTACTGCTGTGTTTTCAGAAGCAGCTGCGAAGCCTGCTTGTGATGTATGCGCTGTACAGATTTAGTCTGTCTCAGATGCTGTGAAGACAGAGGCAACCATGGGCAGAAAAGGAATGATAACTGACGGCATTGGGGTTCAGTAGCTCATCACTCCAGTTTATCCTCTGTCTGCATGGCAGTTAGGAGTTTTTGCTCAACGACAACTTGTGGACCATGGGCTATCTCTCCTTACGGGACTACTTAGTTAAAATTACATAGCACGAATAATGAAAACCCAGAGACAGATATTGGGGTTCAACCTGAAGATCAGAAAAGCAAAGCAGCCAAGCATTAGAGAGTTCTTATCTCTATGAAATCTTCAGACTGAAAAGAGAGCGAGTTCCTGTCTCATCCTGCCTTATATTCCTCTCTAGCACTGGGATTAAAGGTGTGCTGCACCACTGGCCTGTATGACTGACTAGTGTGACTGTTTCACATTCTGATCTTCAGGTATTCTTTATTTATTAAAACATAAATGGAATATCACTATCAAATTACAAGCCTTATATAACCTCAAACATATCTGTACTCACTGCAGCTGAAACAGCGAGTTTAATACTTTAGTATGGCGAGCAACCACAGCTGTAAGGATCATGCTGATTACCTTTGCCCACAGATATTAGCCAAGGCAGTTGCTCAGCCACTTGTTTGCTCATTCATTTTACCTTTCAGGCATTGTCTTTGGGAGTGGCAGACAGAGAAGACCCCAAGTCTCTGTTCACACTCAAGGTGTAACATGAGAAAGACAAAAATAATAAGCCAATAAAAAGTCTGCCCTGTGTTGAAAACGGTTAAATAAAATATAATATAGGATGAGGGGAGCTGAGGCTGTTTAGAGACACTGCTTTGAACTCAAACAGAAGGGGGGAGCTGGGACAGCATGTGAGAAGGATCTGCAGCCAGTCAGTTCCCACAGGTCCTGGATGTACAGTGGACCTGGCAGTGAGTCAAACAGGCACAGAAGGCAAGGTGAGACAGTGAGTGAAGGCATATGACAAATACCATAGTAAGAAGGAGAAGACCGTGCTCTTAAAACAACCATGCACGGAGATTCTGCAACCTTCAATGCCCTCGTGGTAATCATTAACCTAGTTTCAATCAGCAATATTAGAAGTGGCATTGATGGATATGCAATAAATTTCCGCAAACCCAAATGTAGACTGATGACTGAAATGCCTCTAGACACCCAGATGTTTATGTCACCTGTGATGCCCTTCAGTACACAGCAACAAAGACATCGCCTCTGAATGTGGTACCTTTGTTAACGCAACAAATTACCACAGGATCATTTGGTAGGTGGGTGAGGGTTGGAAAAAGATTTATGGTTCAAAACAAATATGGGCAGAATAATCTATTGATGAATGGAGACTATTTGTGAACTGCTTTACCATTTGGGGTGAAAAAAATACTATGTTAAGAACTTGAGATATGTCTTAGCTATTAAGAGCACTGGCTGTTCTTCCAAAGCACCTGGGTTCAATTTCTAGAACCTACATAAGATCACAATCATTTATAAATCCAGTTCCAGGGAATCCAACATCCTCTTCTGACCTCTGTAAGCATGCATATGGTGTAGCCAAACATGGAGGCTAACCATGCATATATATAAATAAAAATAAAAAAGTAAATCTTTTAAAATGATGTCATATAAATAGTATTATAGTGATTGATTTACATATGCACCATTTATATTTGCATACAATTTCAGCTACAAAATCTATTGTATTGTGTTTATTTTTCCATTTATTCCTAGAAAAGCCTACCTGCAACCCAGACACAGAAAGACAAACATAGTATGCATTCACTCATAACTGGATATTGGATGTAAAGCAAAAGATAACCACGCTACTATCCACAATCCCAGAGCAGCTAGGTAAAAAGGGGGACCCTAAAAGGGACACACATGGAGGGCTCAAGGAAGGAAAAGAATTAAGATTCCCCTGGGTAAACTGGGAGGGGTTGTATAAGGGAGGGAATGGGGGATGGGAACTTGAGGGATCATGAAGACTGAGTTGAGGGAGGGATGGAGGGGGAGAGCAATGAAAGAGAGATCTTGATAGAAGGAGCCATTATGGGGTTAGGGAGAAAAAACTTGGTATTAGAGAAATTCTCAGGAATCCACAGGATGACCCCAGCTAAGACTTCTAGCAATAATGGAGAGGGTGTCTGAAAGGGCCTTCCCCTTTAATCAGATTAGTGACTACCCTAATTGTCATCATAGAACCTGCATCTAGTAACTGATGGAAGCAGGCAGATGCAGTGACCCACAGCTAAGCACTGGGCTGAGATCCTGGAGCTTAGTGAAGAGAAGGAGGAGGGATACTATGAACAAGGCGGGGGAGTCATGAGCATGAAGGGGAAAACCACAGAGACAACTGACCCAAACTGGTGGGAGCTCACGGACTATGGACAGACAGCTGGAGAACCTGCATGGGACCCTCTGAATGAACTAAACCCTCTGAATGTGGATGACAGGCTGAATCTGTTGGCAGGGAGGGGGCTGGAAGGGGTACGAGGATCTATCCCAGGTGCATGAGCTGGCTTTTTGAAGCCCATTCCCTATGGTGGGCTACCTTGTACAGCCTTGATACAGGGGTGGTAGCTTGGTCCTGACTCAAGTTGGTATGCCAGACCTTGTTGACTCCCCAAGGAAGGCTTTACCCACACTGATTAGTGGATGGGGGATGAGATGGGGGAAGGTAGAGGGCAGGAGGAGAGGGAGGGGGAACTAGGGTTGGTATATAAAATGAAAAGTAAATTTTTTTAAAATAAAAATATGAAAAAATAAAGATAGGTTAAAACAAAACAACACAGCAACAACAACAAAACCAAAAAAAGGAATAAAAGAAGAAAAAAATCCTGTATGCATAGTATATTTCCTGACTAACCTTAAAGAATACTGATACTATCAGGTCACACAAAGGGGGTATGATGGGCTATACCCGGTCCTTCATCTCATGGTACTTGGATATACGGAATTCAGCCACTCAGCACCACTTTTGACACTAGCAATGGCTATTATAGGATTTTCTATTCATATGTTCTCTTTAGCGTAGAAACCTTGTAACTCCCATATTGGTTAATGCCCCTTTATTATCACTATGTCCCCTCTCCTTATACATATATTGGACTTGAAGCAGGAAAGCAGCATAAATAACTTGAACGTGATCATTCCTGAATTAAGATGGGATTAAAGTGTCAGTCAAAGGTTAGAGGGCAAATGAAGAGGCAGGAAGACCAGGGATGCTTGAATACAGATGTGAAGACAGGCAAGAAGACACTGTAGGACTCAGAAACCTGGGAAAGCAAGAGACAGGAAAGCATTGCTCCCCATCCCCCACTATAAGTCTATCTCTGTAGGAAAGCAGCCACGTCTATCATGTTCTCATTCATTACTGTGGAAAGATTCACAGTCCTTTGGTCCATCTATCCATCCACATATGTTCTACCATCTTTTATACCAAAACTTATATAAAGTATATTATATTGGTAGATTATCACGTGATGTTTGAGCTCACTGAGAATCTGGCTCTGGAAGTGGGGTGGACCCTCGCGCATCAAACTTGAGCATTTTTTATGTCAAGTGTTCTTCCAAAACCCCAGTCTTAGACCAGGTTAGTTCCCACTCTGGGATGGGGGAAAGGGAACGCGAGACAGTGAAAACATTGTGTCCTTCAACACAGAGGACAAATCAATCCCAAGTGTCTCCCCAGAGCAAAAGAAGAAACTACTGTTTCTTTCATGATATTTAAAAAGGAAAAGAAAAGATAGAAAAGAAAAGGAAAAGAAAGCCTGCAGTGGAAACAACTAATCAGAAGTCTTGCCCAGGGGAATGCATTCTGAGTGCCACCCTCTTGGTCAATCAGGATCTCTAGATCTCTAGCTGACTGTTTAATTTATGATTTATGGCAGTGGTTTTCAACCTTCCTAATGCTGTAACTCTTTAATACAGTTATGCATGTTGTGAACCCCCAACCACAAAATTATTTTCGTTGCTACTTCATAACTGTAATTTTACTATTGTCATGAACCATGATATAAATATCGGTGTTTTCTGGTAGCCTGAGGCTACACCTATGAAAAGAACATTCAACCCCCAAAGGTTGTGACCCACATATTGAGAACCCCTGATTTAGAAGCTTTTCTACATTCAGTTTCTGTTGGGTAATGTAAACAACTGATTTAACGCTCTACTATCTACACACTGTTTGCAGTTTCATTCCTGCCTACTGTACGCTTAATAAACTCACTTATTCAAAACTAATGCATGGGTGTTGTGAACCATTCTAGGTCCAAAACATGATCACATGATCAGCAGGACCTATGCAATTCTATCTCTGTTGTAAGGAGCAACAATTCTGCAAGCGAAAGGGGGATGGATGGAGTGATGATGTCTTTACAGAAACCTGGCCTCCCTGTGTTAACTGCTATAAAACCAAAGGGAATCCATATACTTGATAAACTCAATCCCTCAAAACTGAAAGCCCAGCTATTATAGAGCATTGTCCGCACCATACAGCATGGACCTCATCAGCATGGACGAGGCAAGCTTCCCCTGCCAGCTCTGGCACTTATTTTGGGCTCCTATAATAAAAGTACCACAGACCTTGTGGGCTGACTCATAGACATTGATGTTTCAAAGTTCCGAAGGCTAGAAAGTCCAAGATAAAGATGCTAAAGACTATATTTCTGGGGACAGCTCCTGGCTTGTATACAATCACACTCTTGAAGTATTTTAGATGGCATATTTTCTGTCTCTGTGTGGGCGAGAGGTGGCCCTGGTCCTTCTTTCTTCTTCATCATAAGGGCTTATTTCATGGAACCTACCAAAGCTTCATCTTATAAGCCCTTCACATTTGGGGCTGATGCCTCAATGTATGAATTTTTGCAGGCACAGCTCTTGTGCTAATTTAGACAAATTTCTCAGCTTCAGGAAGGTTATTTTTTTTCATGAGTTTGATGGGCAAACAATATCTCCCTCAAATATCTAGTGCATGGGCTATTTTTGGCAATTTCTATGAAGAACTTGTTCAACGAAGGTTAATCTATGTCAATGTCATTCTGCTTAACATTTTTAAATAACAAATTAATTTATCAGTATCCTGACTATTTGTTAATGATCACAAAATATTTATATTTTTCTCCAATCCTACCCAAAGTCAAAGTCATTTTCGAGTTTATCTGAGACGCCTTTCAGATGATGTCTGGGGATCACAATGTTCAACTAAGTTTTTCAAGTCAGTGCTTTATAACTTCTCATCTTATTAAAACTAACAATCCTCTTTTTTTTTTAACAGGCCCTAGATACTGATTATGGTCTAAAAGTGACAATTAGCCTGGACATAGTTTAAAAAGAAAAGACAAACACA
>LOJH01057523.1:0-11542 GCA_001685095.1 Ellobius talpinus | reverse complement strand
TTAGAGTTATAATCAAGTCCTGACTGGAGTATCCTGTGAGTCTTGATCATCTCGAGGCCAGCCTGGTCTACAGAGAGCTTCAGGATAGCCAGGGCTGCACAGAAACCCTTGTCTCCAAAACCCAAGAAAAAAAGTCAAAAACAGAAAATAAATACAAATTTAAAAATTGAGTTACCTCCAATTTTCACAAAAGCAGAATGAGCCACACCTAGGCCCAGCTTCTAGGTTCTGATTGGACTGAGCCTATGGAGGGCTGTGTCTGGGACTGTCACATGTCCCCAGGTGGGCGCCAGGTGCAATGGGAGCTAACTGCCCCATGATGGTGGTGATGTGTCTATTCCTACCTCATTAGCATTTGCAAGAATGGGCAGGAGGAATCCAGGCAGCTGCCCCAGAACCAAGGAGGCTGGAGCCAGCACATGCTTCTGGGCCTGGGAGACATCTGAATGGCAAAGACCCCAGATCTGAGTCTCAGGCTGGCAGGCGGGGGAGAATACCACCTTTGGCAGAAGGCTACAGTTTACAGTTCTCTGTTATCACTCCAGCTGAGCGCATGGCTTTGAAGGCATAGAATCTAGTCCCTCTTTCCCTGTCCTGTCCATTTTATAAATGAGGAAACTAGGCCCTATGCTCACCACCCCCCCACCAAAGTCCAGGGATTCGTGTCTCTGATGCCCCTCTGGTTTCAGGACAGGAAGACTATGATCGGCTGCGGCCCCTGTCCTACCAGAACACACACCTTGTTCTCATCTGCTATGACGTCATGAACCCCACCAGCTATGACAATGTCCTCATCAAGGTAAATAAAGTCCTGCCTGCCACTGAGAGTAGGGGCAGCTCCAGGGTGGCCTCTGCCCTGATACCCTGCTTTCTCCCTCCTCAGTGGTTCCCTGAAGTAACACATTTCTGCCGAGGGACTCCCATGGTTCTCATCGGCTGCAAGACAGACCTGAGGAAGGACAAGGAGCAGCTGCGGAAGCTCCGGGCAGCCCAGCTGGAGCCCATCACCTACACACAGGTGGGCCGGGTCCCAGCTACCACTCAAGTCCTCAGTCCCTGAACAACCATAGCCAGAAACCTCCCAGGCCTTGGTCTTCTCAACTGGAGAGCCTTTGCAGGCTTTTGGGGAGCAGAAGCAAACAAAGGTCTAAGAGCCATCCAAAGTAATAATAATAATATGGCGCACACCTTTGATCCCAGCACTCCAGAGGCAGAGGCAGGCAGATCTGAGCTTTTGAGGCCAGCTCAGTCTATGGGCTACACAGAGAAACCCTGTCTCGAAAAAATAAAAACTAATAGGCTAGAGTTGGGTGGTGGTGGCACAAGCCTTTAATCCCAGCACTCAGGAGGCAGAGGCAGATGGGTCTCTTTGAGTTTGAGGCCAGCCTGGTCTACATAGCAAGTTCCAGGTCAGCCAGAGCTACGTAGTAAGACCCTGTCTCGAATAAATAGAAAGAAACAGGCACTAATAATAGTAAAACCAAGGTTTTTATTATGTCACTTAACCAGCAAACTCAGTTGTTGAGTTTGGAACAGAGCCCCAGATGTAATTAGCCCCAGTTCTCAGAATATCAGAATTCAGTTCCCCTCCACTGAAAGCTTGGGAGAGGATCGTGGGGAGGGGCAGCAAGGGCTTTCTTCCATCCAGCCATGCAAACACCAAACTGGCCAGCACTCAGACTTTGGCCACCAAAGTCAGTTCTCCAACTCTGGAGAACCTCCAAAGCTAGCCCAAACTCCTAAGACTCTGAGGGGGTGTCAGGAGACATCAGGCCCTCATCTAATTAATACTGCCTCCCCCCTTCCCCCAGGGCATGAGTGCCTGTGAACAGATGCGAGCTGCGCTCTACCTGGAATGTTCCGCCAAGTTTCGGGAGAATGTGGAAGATGTCTTCAGGGAAGCTGCCAAGGTGGCCCTCAGTGCCCTGAAGAAAGCACAAAGGCAGAAAAAGCGCAGGATCTGCCTGCTGCTGTGACCTTGGGCACACAGCCCTGAGCAGAGCTGTCCGGGTTAAGGACCCAGGCCTCTGCTCCTACTGGGATTTTATCCCATCAGAGCACAGTCGTGCCTGGCATCTGGGGCTAGACTCTTGGAACATTCTGGAATTGTCCCCTTTGGGTTCATGCTATGGTTCGATGGTGAATGAAGATGCCAGACCCACCAGTGTCCCTCTCCCCTGGGGCTGACAGTTGTTCCCAGGCCGCAGGAGGGCCCTTGGAACAGCTCTTCTTGCCCTAGCCATGCGTGTTTCCCTTTCCAAACTCAATTCATGCTTGAAGCTCAGAAAGGCACAGAGAGTGTGGGCAAGTGTGGATGTGCACTGCTGTTCACAAGTGTCCCAAGGCCACCGTTCCTCTGTCACCATCTCCCTGAGCTCCTAAGATAGCTCGGCTACATCCTCCAGCCTCTTCCTCCTTCCCATCAGGAACTGAGGGCCACAGCCTATCAAGAGAACACAGGCATCAAGCCGGACATGGGCCGGCACCAGCTGTTCCTGCTGTACCACACTGAAGACTTTTGTCTTAGCCCGAGACACATGATCGGGGAAGAAGAAACAATCTCTTAAAAGGCCAAAATATACTCGGGCCTCCCATACGATCCCTGCCCCAGATTTCACCTCCAAACCCGCAACTGACTTCCACTGGGGACTCCTGATAGACAGCGCCCGCGCCCCCTGTCAGGGGCCTCAGGCGAATGGACTCTCTCCTTAGACCATCCCCATCTGTAAATGGCCAGGACGGGTCATTGAAGTAGTCAAGCTCATCATCCCACCCTATTCAATATCTGCTTCTACCAGGATGTGGGCTCAGGAATGGCCTGTCCCTGCCTCCTTCCAGAACTGACCTGCAGACCACCAAGGTCTACAACAGCAAGACTCTTGAGCTCTGAAATTCCTTCCGGAAGGTCTAGAGTCTGCATTTCAGAACTTTTCAAGCCAAGTTTCCCAGGTGGTTTTAGTGCCCCCAAGAGGAAGTCAGCATCCCCAAAGAAGAAACCATGGCCTAGGCTGGCTCATCTGTCCTTAGTACTTCTTGACTCAGCCCCCAAAGTCAGATTGCCAAGGAAAGGGACTTCTGGCCCCCTTCCCTGCAAGTGCCCCAAGGCCCTGCTGTCCCCTGCAGAGCTAACCAAGGACCTCTTGGTCTCTCAGAATCCAAGGCCTTGTAGATAAATTATGTAAGGCAGAGGTCAACAAACAGCTTGTGGGGCACACATGGCCACTGCCTGTTTTGTAAATAAAGTTTTATTGAACTGCCACAGTTGTGCAATGGCAGGTTACCACAGGGCTAGCCCACAAAGCCTGAACTACTCACAGTCTGGCTTTAATGGGAAAAGTCTGCTGATTCCCAACCTGGGGCAATCCTGGGTACCTGCAGAGGGCAGGCCAGGTGATCCAAGGACAGGAGACCAAGGACAGAAGTAGGGCAGGGATGAAGGGAGGGGCAGGTTGTGGCAAACAGGAGCAGGTGCCTGATCTTGCCCCTTGGGAATGTTGCCAGGTCTTTCCATTTTTGTAAGGTAAACAGAAATCTGGATTCTTATGTGGGGGAGGCGAGATCTCATTTTTATCACATAACTAAAGAAATTTAAACTCCTGTGAAGACCAAATGAAGCATGTCTGAGGACACCAGCTGTGGAGTTGGATCTGAGTGCGCAGCTGAGGTCCATGGGTCAGAAAGGACACAACATTCAACTGAACCTGTTTGCACCTCCACCCTTGCTGCTGCCTGGATCTCACAGGGTTGCACAGGCCTTCCCACACATATAAGACTCTCAGCGATGGAGAGAGGCAGGGAATGAATGATCTCCAAATGGCTTAAGTTCTAGTCACACTGGGTCTAGGTCCCATGTCAAGGATGCACAGCAAGTCCATGAAGGAAGGCTGAAGGGCGGCAGTGAGAAACCCCCAAGAGTCCACTGGACCGCAAACAACCGAGAAGCTTGGCGCCCTCTGGTGGAGACCATCCTTAAAACCCTGCCACCTCAGGTTCCAAGGGGAAGAGATCTCTAGATCCTGAGTAGGCTCTACTTTCTCCCAGTGGCCAGCAGGCAGGTGGTTCAGGAAACACAAAGCAAGAGACAAGACAGTCAGGTTCTCTGAGAACTTAAATACTCCCTCATCACAGAGGGGGAGAGGCTGGGGGGGTTACAACAGAGGTGGTGGCCCAGGGGAGGGGGTGGCCCAGAGAAGGGCACTCCACAGGTGCTGAAGGTATCATTACACCTGGTGCCTGGGACACAGTAAATAGCAGGTCAGCTAAAGCCAACCCCAGTGAGGCACATCTAAACCCCAGTGAAGGGTTCAAATGACAGGAGTAGGAAGAGAGGGGTTCCCTGAGGCTTTCTGCCCCTCCCTGGTAGACGGACGCAGATATGGCCACTGCCATCACCCAGAGCTGCGGAGAAGGTCTCGGATTCCAGGGATGCAGGGAAGACCCAGCATTAAATACATTATAAATAGGGAGCCGGGGCAAGTTAATACTGTGCGCAAAGGTGCCCTTCACATGCCTCATGTCTGGCCAGGGACCAGGGCCTTGGCCCTGCTCCCAGTTATGCTGCTGGCCCCTGAGATACTGCTGCCCTTGGCTACCAGTGACCGGCAGCCAGGGTGCTGACTGGAATCCCCAGCAGTCTTAAGTCCCAAGACTCCCAGGCACAAGGGTCCAGAGGTTCATGGCTGCTTTGTCTTGTTCCTGTTCTTCTGGAGTTTGGCGTGCACGACTTTGAGTGTGGTCAGGAAATTGCCAAGGAAGAGGATGAGGAAGGTGAGGGCCAGCACAAATACCTGGTTGATCCAGACGTGCAGCACCCAGAAATGCCCGGGGCAGGGGAGGAAGGAGAAGCTTGAGTCAATTCCCCTGCAGAAGAACCTGCCTCTGACCTCAGCCCCCAACCCTTAGCAAAGCCATAGGAGCCACCAGCAAAGCATGGAAGTAGGTGAATAAGTTCAGGTGAGGTTCTGGAAGAGTGGGGTAACCCTCCTTCATTCAACAACACTGAAGGGCCCCCGACCTCTTGAATTCCTTCCTGCTATTTCCTCTCATGCCCCAGCAGCAGAAAACAAGTGATCAAAAGAGTCCTCCTCAAGGCAGCCCAGCCCTCTTCAAGCTCCCACCTCCCTACAGACAGACAGACAGACAGACAGACAGATGTAGGCGTGGTACCTGCCATTCTTTGCATTCCTCGTGGCTGGAGAGTTCAAACAACGTGATGGCATTGTAGAGCTGCCAGAACTGGAGACAGGAAGACAGGCAGCACTCACCTGTCAGCTTCCCTGCAGACCCATGTGGAAAGCCAGGGAGATGGACCAGGCCCCCCAGCATCCAAGACCAACTACCCAAAACATTGACATCCCCATTCTGTGGAACCACAAGTGTCTCAGAGATAGCAAGTCTGAAGGGCCAGCTCTTTCTATCTTTAGTGTCCCTAGATTCTGTGGAAATGGGGACAGGCGTGGGGACTACCTGAGATTTTCCACTTCTGCAGAGAGACTGGCCCTATCCTGCACTATGGCCCGGGAAGCTTTGAGGCTCAAGCATTAAAACTATAACAGGGAGCCAGGTGGGGGTGATATCTGTACGGGGGATTATCTCCTCCCAGATACCCGGGGACAGATACCTTGTGAGGGAGGGGAGCCCCAAGGATCTTCTCTTCCCAGGGGTCATCCCTGACAGGGGTACCCACATATAGAGGGACTCACATGGCCACAGAAAAGGAAAGGCAGAAGGAAGGTGAGGCCCCGCCACATCCAAGACTGGAACCCTTCTGTGGGGGAGAGTTAAGAGGTTTAGTATGTGTGACTACTTAAAAAACAATAGGGTCTCTTTGTTGTCCAGGCTGACCTCAAACCTGTGGGCTCAAGTGGTCCTCCCATGTCAGCCTCTCAAGTAGCTGGGACTTCACATATGTCCCACCACACCCGACCTAACATTGTGTATATGTTCAGACAAAAATATAGGCATTTCCACGGAGAGGCCTAGCACTCTGCTGCCACCACACTTGGAGCTGAAGCAGAGGTCCCCAATGAATTATGAACAGCAAGTAGGGTAAAGAAAGAATGGTGGCCCAGTGTTGAGGCCTGGAAGTCTTAGGCCCTTCTGATGCTGTGCCTCTCCTGCAGGGAGGTGGACCAGTCTTCCCAGCTCTACCTGTTGCCCAGTTACTCACCCACCGTGAGGTCCAGGTGGTTCCTCTCCCCCAGGGCTCGCAGTCTGTAGAGACAGCCTCTCTGGTAATAGTACTGCAGGAACTGAACACAGCCTGTAGGGGGAGCACAGTGCCCAGGCTCAAGGCTTCCTCCCCCAAATCCAATGCCCTTAACAAATGCAGGCTGAGTGGGCTGAGTGGAAGGGCACCCTGGTGACCTGCTTTTTTATTTTAATAAGTCGCTGCAGGTATACTTCTATGTCTCTACCTCATTTTAGCAGTGTGTTTCCCTCAGCGAGGAGCCACCTCCCCTTCGTCTTGTTGCTCCCAGCATAATCTCGCATAGCTTGCATTCCAAAAAGCATTTACTGAGGGCCTACTGCTAGCCTAGGAAAATTCCAGTCGTTCTTATTCTGGTTGGTGCTTTGATGGGTCATTACACGTCTGAGCTGTCCATACTGTAAGTGATAAAACATGTTCAGACAAGTATGAAAGACTGTGTTGGGGCAGAAAGATAGATGACCTAGACTTCTGGCCAGAACCCTCTCCGCCCCTCCACACAGGTGAGGATGGATATCTTCTGGGGACCTCCTCATCAGTAAAATCCCTTGGGAGACCAGGTCCCTCCTCCTCAACTGGGCTTGAGTACTCACTCTGAAAAATGGAGAACGCTAAAAACTGATTTCGAAACTTCTGATAAATTAGTCCATTAGGCCTTGAAAAAACACAAAGATGGGACACACTGTGAAATCAGACATTCTCTTAGACCCCTTTTTTTCATTCCAACAGAAAGGGAAGAAAACTTTGCAAAGGTAGAACAAACTCCCAGATTCCTGTCCTTTGTCCTTGGGCTGATCAGGCCACACCCATCACCCTTTCCAGAATTAAGGGACATCATGGTCACTCTGATTCCTCATGCTGTTCCCTGTCACCTCTGCCCCAGCCAACAGAAACTGTGAAATAGTCCCTGGCAGTCGGGCCTCTAACCCAGTTTTCAGTTCATACTTGCTTTCTACCTGACCTGCAAGTCAATTTTGAGAGCTGCAGTTCTGGCTCCATGGGAAGGGAGGTCAAAAGGCCCAGTGAGGGATGACTCACCAAGTCAGCATCACTCCAGACAGGAACGTGGAGACATAGTGGTGGGACACCCACCAGCCTTTGATTCTTGGTGAGAACAAGAGAAAGAAAGGGGTTCATTCAGATGGGGAGAGAAATGCAGACACCTGCTTCCTAGCCTCCGAACCTACAGCTGGAATAAAAAATGGGCCCGAACCACATCTTATCTCTTCCTGCAAAGGTATGGGCCCAAACTACTTGCAGATTAGTGCAGGGACCTGTTCTGTGACCTACAGAACACATCCGGTCCCCCAGCACGGAGATACTCCCAGCCTAATGCTACCCAGGGTCCATGCTGGACTGAACTATGTGCTCAGGTTCCTATGCTGGAGCTTAATCCCCCTGTGCCTTCCAGCAAGACTGCATCTGGAGAGGTAACCGAGCTTGAGAGGACACAAGGGGGAAGCCTTCATCGACCATCTTTGACCTAGTGTCTCTGTAAGAGAAGGATCAGGAAGACCAGGGCACGGAGGGAAGGCCATACAGAGCACGAGATGGGAAGGTAGCCATCTGCAAGCCAGCAAAGGCCAGAAACCCACACTGATGACACCTGCATCACAGACCTGCAGCCCCCAAAGCCATAGAAAAGCAATGTCTGCTGGTTAAGATGCCCAGTGTGTAGTATCTCGTGGGAGCCCTGTAAACAGACACAGGTCCTTCACTTCTACCCAAAGGCCTAAAACAGTTCCACAACCCCCACTAGCGACAGGATTCTGGTTTTCATTTTCTCAGGAGGCTGAGGCAGGCAGATCACCTGAGAGTTCAAGACCAGCCTGGTCTATATAAGACCCTGTCTCAAAAAAAAAAAGAGTAGAGGGACCATAAGGGGATGCTAAGGCTTTCTTTGCAGTAGGAAAGTCCATTGAGTGCAGCTGACATGGCTCTATGCTGTCACCTTGACCGAAAGCAGGTAACAACATGAATGAAATGATGTTCCAGGAGCTGTGGCTATTGAGAGAAGTAGCCTGAAGCCAGGCCTGGTAACACAAGCCTGTAATCCCAACACACAGAAGGTTGCAACAGAAGGATCTTGAGTACAAGGCCAGCCTGGGCCACATACTGAAACCTTGTCTCACATATAAAGAAAGAGGAGCTGGAGAGATGGCTCAGTGGTTAAGAAGAGCACCTGCTGCTCTTCTAAAGGACCTGAGTTCGGTTCCCAGTACCCACGTTAGGTGTCTCAGCCTGATTTGTTATAGAACCACAGACCACCAGCCCAGGGGTGGCACAACCCACCTGATCACCCACTGATCACTAATTGAGAAAATGCCTTACAACTGGACACATGGAGACATCTCAACTGAGGCTCCTTCCTCTCTGATGGCTCTAGCTTGGGTCAAGCTGACACACAAAAGCAGCCAATCCACAGGAAGCTGCACTCATGTGCTCATACTGACATGCACACACACACACACTCCTACACATGATTTAAAATTACAAGAGAAAGAAAGAGGGAAAAAGAAGAAGTGAGTGTCAATGCCATCCACATAGAGGTGACAGAGGAGGATCAGGACAAGACAGGTGGTTACTCTTTGTTCGCAGCACCCATTCAGCCCTAACATAACCCTTTGGCCATTCGGCATCCAGAAGACGCTGGCTCCGGTTTCCTAACAGTAAAGGCAGTTAGCCAGGTCCTCAGACTTTCCGTTCAACAAGCAACCAAGAGGTCTGGCTGCCCCTCCCCAGAGCTCTGCAAGGCCATGCCACAGCCCTCAGAGCCTGGCCACCCCCAGGCTCCTTTGTCCTACTCCGCACAAAGCTCCCCTGAGAAACGCCCTCTCCTGGTGTGGGAGCAGTTCGGGCTTGAGACCCTGGGCAACAAGCCTGACTGAGCAGCAGTTTTAATTTCACAGCTCGCTGTGCCCAGAGCCCAGCTCTGACAGATGCCACCAATAAACACAGCTCGGCGACACTAGAAACTAGAAATCCACTTTCTTCCTCAGCTCCGTGCTCATGAGCAACCACTGCCATTGTCTACATTCCCTAAGGCTCTGGACTGGTTCTGTGCGCATGTGTTTATGTAATAGTTTTCATAATAGAATTCAGATACTAAACAATTCAGTGGATTTGAGTCTTTTCAGAGCTGTGCCACCATCACTACGATCACCCTTATTAGACCTGGACCTGTCTGCTATAGATATGCAGCTTGCAGGGAGCTTGTAGGCTCCAGGAGGAGCAGGTGCACTTGCATCTAGAATGTGGAGACAGAATGTACTAGTCTCTGGGCACTGTGTGGGAGAGCGCTCACTGCTTCCCCCTGCAGGACACATCAGCCTGCACATATGCAGAGCAGAGGTGCACCAGGCACTCACTGTTCAGTACCAAGTAGCTTCTGGCTTTATGCTTTGGATTTTCAGAATAGCTGGAGGCTGCATTGAAGACTCTCTCTCTCTCTGCCCGCTACCTTATGGATACATTTGTTCTAAGTATAACCCCTAAAAAAAGCCAGCGGGAGCTGGGGACCACAGCTGGCTCCTTGGAATAAGTCAACATGATTGCGGATTCTTCAGTCATTCTGGCCCAGAAGAAAAGGCTCTTTTGCCATCTGCCAATCATCAGTCATTCTGGTTCCCAGGCCTCTGCTTCCTTAAGGGGCAGCACCTCACCCAGGCAGGGATTTGAATGGAGATGTCTGGACACACAGAGCAGAGCCAGCCCTCTGGGTTCTACAGCCCTCCAAGCCACAGTGATTGGCTCAGAAGTCAGCAAGTAACTCAAGCCTCACCATTCAGAAGTCTGTCTCAAGACTCCCACTGGCTCTGTGGGAATGACAGGAAGGTTTCTTCCTATTCAGAGGTTGATGAGATAGGGAGCCAGCCTGGGCTGTGGGGAGTGAAGCGNGGGGGAAGGTAGCCAGTGGGGTTATTAACTTTGCTATTAACCCTTCATGCCTCCTTCAACTTCCCAGGTGAAGAACAGTCAGTGCCCTTCAGATTTGGTCCATTAGGTGGGTTTCCAACACTTGCAAAACTCAAGGGAAAGCTGACTGATTATAGAGCTAACGAGTGATGTCTGTGGTGGAGGTGTCAGACTCACCCAGGACTATCCTTCTCAAAGTAAGACAGTCTCACCCTACCACCCCAGGCCCACTCTCCCTGACTTCCTTCTGTTTCAATTCTGCTCTGTTTCTACAAAACAGCGTTGAGGGGAATGTGCTTCAAGGAGCCTATCCTGGGCAGCAGGTCTCTGGGAGGCCTGTGGCTCAGGTCTGCTGTCCCATGACACCTAGGGATCCCCAAAGATCTCTCCTCATTGACTTCATTCATCTCAGCCAAACTTATGGGTGTTTACCGGACCAGCCCTGCACAGGTCCTGGGATGGTTAAGGGGTAAGAGAGGGTCTGGCATGGGATCGCTCAGTGGGAGGAGCACCTGTAGCCAAGTCAGACAACCTAAATTCAATCCCCAGGACCTTCATGGTGGAGGAGATAACAGACTTCCACGGGTTGTGCTCAACCTTCTATATGCATGCGTGTGCATGCCCACACACTCAGACAATAAAATAAATGTAAAAAAAATCAAGACACACACAATTGCGTATGCACACCCACATACACAGAGACAATAAACAATTATAAAAACTTAAGACATACATAGTTGCAGATGAATGCCCACATAGAAACATAATAATAAAATAAATAAATGCAAAAAATTTAAGACATGCCAGGTGGCAGTGGCACTTGCCTTTAATCCCAGCATTTGGGAGGCAGAGGCAGGCAGATCTCTGTGAGTTCAAGGCCAGCACCGGTCTACTGAGTGAGTTACAGGACAGCCAAGGTTACACAGAGAAACCAATCTTTAAAAACAAACAAACAAAAACAAAAAAATTAAGATGCACACAATTGCAGATGTATACCCACATACACACAAACAATACATAGACATTAAATGAACATTTGAAAAATAAGATGCATAGAGTTGCCCACCTGCCCTACTGCCCCACCGACTGGCCATAGCTCCTGTGGTTATTCTAGAAGCTAGGGTCCACTGGATCTATTCCAGGCTCCCCTTCCCCAGGCCTGGAGAAATAGTTTGACCATGGCATTGTATGGGAAAGCCTCTTTTAAAACATCCATGGGTGATCCCTAGAGGAAAAGACTGAGTTACCTCAAAATCCCTAACCCAGTGTTGCTCAGGGAACAAAGTCAATGCGTGATGAATGGTACATGGGGGTGAGGACATGGCAGACTTGCACCCAAAGTGCGGAGTTACAAATGCAGATAATCAGGGCTGAAGAGATGGCTCAGAGGTTAAGAGCATTGCCTGCTCTTCCAAAGGT